>JAMZAV010006706.1:0-30800 GCA_024449915.1 Sweltsa coloradensis | reverse complement strand
GCCCGGGCAACGCAATGCTATTTCTCCTGATATTTATTCTCACGCACGGGCCATGCCTTCATTACTGCAGCAAGTATATAACCTGCATCCATGCACAATTCCAAATTTGTTTATTTCCCGACAAAAACACTGAACGCTAACTTAAGGGGTATTCACCCACTAAACTCAAAAAAATATATTTCATTCATACAAACTAGTTATGAATTTACAAAGAAACAGAAAAGTTATTGGGGACACCATGACCCCCAAAAATTGTCAAACTTAGTTATTTTCGAGCTAGTTCCATTGGCAAAAATCTTAAATAAGAAATAACATGGGGACGATAATTTATGCCCATGACCTTTGAGGATTTGATCCAAAAAAATATTGGAAATATTGACGTACGCGATAACCTTTTCTGTTAATCCTATATATCTGTTTTGTAATTTGGACAAGTGGTTCAGTCAAAATTTGCTGATTGCCAGAAAGGGTGTGATTTTGGATGCATTATTTTTTTAGTGTTGTAGTGAATATTTGTGCACATTTTCGATACAATGTTATAAAGAGCCATTTTAGATTGTTACGGTGCTCTAGTATCTATGTGGAACAAAAAAATTAGCAGGTAAAGCCAAATTTACGTTATTCCTTAAACGTAAATTTACGCAATTTTTTTTTATTAAAAAAATCGTGTAAAATCACAGTTACAAGATATAATTTTTTAAACAGTCATTCCAGTGTAGTATTATGCTATACGGTAAAAAATAATTTTTTGGGGGTAAAAGTCCCTGTAAGAGGCTTGTATGCGGACTTGAAGCGTCTACAAGTGTTTCGGATTACACGAAGGAAAAGCAACATTTTCTTGTTCTGTTTCCACCCTCCGACAGACAACTAAATACTCACTTCTCGTGCATAGTACACATTTCCCGTGCGAGTCCTCAAGTTCACAAACATTTGCGATTTTAGTCGATATTAAAAACTGTGACCAAACGGGGTCAAAATAGGAAAAATAAGCCATGCACGAGAATTGGTATAACCATTCTGAGCAAAATGTAGGCGTAATTAAAATTATCTTAACCGTGGGTAAAATGTAGGCGTAATTCGAAAACTCACATTTTCGGTTCCTATACTAATTTGAATAGAGATTTCTACCTTGCAGGTTGATTATGATCGCGTGGTTGTTTTGTTTTGTGGTCCCTCGTATATCTTCTTGTAGCCAATCACGGTCACAGCTAACTGAGAGCCGGTGGCTTTTCATAAGGAGGCTTCATCAAATCGATTTAGAGCAAGCTTTAAAGGTTAACATCAAACGAAAATGCTTGGCGACCGTATAATTAAAACTGTTTGAAGTGCTTGCGTACGCGGTAAATGAAGATTTTGACATTCAAAGGAGTGCGGTGGGCCCTTTGAACTACGAGAGAAATCTACGGGCTTCACTTCAATATACCTTGGAAAGACAGATTTTCAAACATAGAGTATTTAGTTCGAAACTAATCTGTTAATACGTTTCGTATGCTTTGTTTTACGTGGTTATTGTTATTGTTTAATATTTGAGGAGTTCCGTATCAATGAAAGTTTTACTACCTGTAACAGAGAAGGCGAATAAATAATGGCATGTGACGAATGACGAATTATCTCAGAAAAAAAAAAACTAATTTTCGTAGCAATTCTTGTAAAATGTTGTTGCCCCTTCTTGTGGGTGCTGAACGGCTGTGCGCCTCCCAGCAAGGATGTAGGTCCACGATATGGTGCGGGATATGTGGATCTATTTAGGTTTATGGATGAAATGAGGACCTACCACATTTCGATTATTATATGATAGTTTTGGTATATGTGACAACTAGGTCTAGCTAGGTAGCCCTGTAGTGTGAGAATGCAGGTTAGCATCGAGCCGATAATGTGGTCTACAGAAACACCGCGAGCTAAGCGTCTACTGTAACGAGACACAGCAGTCAAACGACATGACACGCAGGATTCACGCCGTGGGCGAGCCGTCGACTTTTAACAATTCTTTATCAGTTCAACTAAATTTTAATTTGTTTCTACTTGTTTAACATATCGTAACAATCAATAATTGATTAAGAAACAGTATAAATATTCCCAATGTTACCTTTGTCTCACTTCTTATTGTAAATGTATATATATTTATTTATTTTATTTTTGCGATTTAAATACAGACGCGCAGCACTTTTTTCTTTACATCTTATAATAAACACTAACATTTTTTTAAATGTCTTCTTGTTTTTTCTTGTAACTTTATATGGAGATTACTACATGGCCATGCAGCTACTCAACCAGCCCAACATTATAATTTCTTTTCAACACAACTGTGCCAAGTATTCTCTTATGCGATGCATATCGGCCTTGCAAACGGGAATTTACCTTTTGCTTGTGTGATGTCCTCTTATACGTGTTTGATGTTTTCGTTATTTTTTAGTATCGTGCGCGACGCAAGCCAGAGGAGTACGGACAAGGGGTGCTACTGATTACCGATTAATTTATTAAATATAACGATTATTTAATAATTGATTATTATCTAAATCATATTCGATTATTAAATCAGTACTGTGTGTTACTCTACTTATCCCTGCAAACACGCATAAAAATATGAATCTTATGATTAAATGTTTTGGATAGTACAGACTATTTGCTGTATTATGTTATATTATTGTTTCACACGTGTGGGTCTGTGCCCTGTTGTTGATAATAAACATATGACTTGCAGCTGTAGTGAGTCAGAGACACTTTGTTGTATTATCATGTGACACACCTAGAAAATAAACGACTAAATATTCGCGTTTTTTTTTTAATTCGATTATTGATTGATCTTAGAAACATCGATTATAATCGAATAAAACACATGATTATGAGCTTAGTATAGGCCATGGGTTCGAACCCCGAATGAAACAACGATTATGAGCTCTAGTATAGGCCCATGGGTTCGAACCCCGAATGAAACGACGATTATGAGCTCTAGTATAGGCCCATGGTTTCGACCCCCGAATGAAACAACGATTATGAGCTCTAGTATAGGCCCATGGGTCGAACCTCGGTGGATATGTTTGCGCTCATGCCCGGGTGGATGTCTGTAAGCTACTGCGGTGAACTTTATAATGCGCCTTTATTAACAGCAAGATGCAAACAAATAGGAGCCGGTCTTATGCGCTAGGTAGCGAAGTTAGCTCGGGGCTTAAGTCTCTGAGGCGGGCGGCCAGGCTCTTGCCTTGTTGTAACGTAAGAGTATCGTCTCCGATGACTAATTATCCTGCATGGGCCGTACGCCCCGTACTCGGGGGATGATGCGAGACGCTCATCGGCATGCAACTTGAACCCCATGACTTGAACCCCACGACTTCAACCCCACGACCATAGAACCAGACTGTAGCTAGAATCACATCGGGAACTAGATAGGGGCGTAACATTGTACTAACTAGCAGATCTTGTTTCCTCGTCTTGGAGATAGAAGAAAAGTGCGCCATACGATCATTATTTAAGTCTAGATATAAGAAGGCTATTCGACCGCGTTTTTATATTTCTAAAATATGCTACCAAGTCAAAATATAATGAATGGCTTTGAAACTGGCTTTTTTAAAAAATCAAAACTATTTTTCAAAATTTACTGATGGGGCACCGGCAAAATCGCCACTTCAAAAAAAATTTTCAAACTCAATTCGCCCAACACCCTTTAAAAAAGTAGGTATTGTGTTTTTGTGACATTTTTTTTTAAACTGTTTTCAAAGGGGCGACTGAAGATTTTTTAATTTTAACACTTGTTTTTGCGTTTTTTTTTTTTTGGCGGTAAAAATAGTTTTTTTTTTCTAATAGAGCCGGGTTTCAAAGCCTTCACTATTTTTTGACTTTGTAGCAATTTGCGAAATAAAAAAAACGGGCAGAGCTATGGCCCAAGTCAAATGACGCCTCAGTGGGATGATTTCTGCAAAACGGTTGTTAATATCATTCCCAAATTTTGCATAAATTAAAAAAAGTACGTTTTTTTCAATCCAACTGGGTTGAAAAAAAATAGTAAAAAAGGTCCTTTTTTTTAAAAGGGGAAACCCCAAACAAATGGTTTTCAATTTGGAAATTCCCTTTAAAAAACCGTTTCTTGCTCATTGCATCATTACGAAAAAACCCAAAAATAACCTGCGCTTTCACATTGTTAAACGTTGATGGTTTAAAAACCGCCCTTTGGAATAAATTTCCCCGAATTTCCCCAAAAATTTGGGTAAATTAGGGAGATTTCGGAATTTTCATTAAAAATTAAATTTTAATTTAGGAATTCGCTTACGGTCTCATAGATTATTTTTTATTAAAGTTTTGGTGAAATGAAAACGTATTTTTAACCGTTTCCCCGGGTAAAAATGCTAGCTAAGCGTTTTAAAAATGTCTCCCGCCAGCCTCGGCGATCTGGTGTAGCCAAGACTCGACGTAAGAAAAAAAAAAGTGCTTTCCTTGTTTAACAGATTTTAGGACATGATCCCCTTTAAGAGGGACATGTCAATTTTAAATTTTTTTAATTCCTTTTTTTTAAATTTAAATATAGGCGCGTGTCACTCAAGCTCCCGCTCGCTTATGACAGAAAATAAACAAGTTTGGGGTCGAAAATAAAAAACTCCCAACATAAAAAAAAATGTTTTTGTATTTATTATATATTACAGAAGATGGTACGGCCCAAAAAGTAGGAAGCAAGTTACAAAAAAAGTAAATACAAAAGTACATTTCTTCCGCTTTAAAAATCGTTCGGTGTAGGTCCGGGTGGTATAGCCCCGGGCCCGGCCCCCAAAGATTCCTTTGAAGGCATTGTAATCGAGGCCGGGTTTTGGGTTTTTTATCGTGAGCGGATCACGTGTGACGTGCAGAGGCAGACGTGCAGAGGGACGTGCAGGTATTTTTCCCATGACATGTCAATTTCCCTCTGTGCCAGGTTTTCCAAAACCAAAAATAGAATAAATGACGAACCCAAATCTACCTTTCCATATTTTCTACACTAAACTACACGTTTTATATTATTTTACAATCACCTGTTCCTATTTTTCTACACTTCTCACTGTTCCATATTATTTACCTAATCACACTGTTCCTATTATCTACACAATCTACACTGTTCCATATTTTTCACACTAAAAACCGTTTTATATTATTCTACATAATCTACCGTTCCAAATTATTTACACATTTCACTGTTCCATATTATTCTACAAACTCACTGTTTATAATTCACACTAATCTACACCGTTCCATATTTTTCTACACTAAACTACAATGTTCCATATTATTTTACACAATCTACACTGTTTTTTTATTTTTCTACACTAATCACACTGTTTCCCTATTATTTTTACACAATTCACGTTCCAATTATTTTACACTAATCTACATGTTTTATATTATTCACACTAAACTACACGTTTTATATTTTTCTAAAATCTACACTGTTCCTTTTTTTTCTACACTAATCTACACTGTTTTTATTATTCACACTAATTCACGTTTCATATTATTCTACACTAATCTACACTGTTCCCTTTTTTCTACCTAATCTACACTGTTTTTATTATTTTACACTAATCACCTGTTTCATTTATTTACACTAATCTACACTGTTCCCTTTTTCTACATAACTACACTTTCCCTATTATTTTACACTAATCTACCTGTCCTTTATTCTACACTAATCTACACTGTTCCATTTATTCTCATAATCTACACGTTCCTATTTTCTACACTATCTACACTGTTCCATATATCTACCTAACTAATTTGTGTCTCTCTCGACCAAATCTCATACTTTAAAATTCAATACTTTGAAAGTTCAAAAAAACAATGTTTGGTTTTAGAACCATTTAAAAGTTTTAACACTGGTTACCTGGTATTGAAAATAAAGGAGCACTCTGAATTTATTTTAAATGGATTGATGTATGTCCGTGATTGATAAAAAAGTGGGGCAATTTTTCGCGTTAGCTCCGAGCGTCTAACATTATCATCGGTGACATAATTCAAAATGGAAAAAATTTTACCGAGTTTCCTTTAAAAGTTTTTTTGGGTCGCAGATAAAAAGTGTCAACAAGGAGATGTTTACACAGAATGAAAGGGAAAAGAGGAATCGCGAAGATGATGCTGGGGGGGGGGGGGAGACACCCGCAAGGCAGCAGATAAAAGGGAAGAAGATACAGAACAATCGTTTTAAACCCAGTTTTATGAGAAACCTTTTCAACTGTAAGATACCGGGGAAAATCAAACCCGGGGAGTTTTTCATTACTTAAAAGAGCCAACTCTTGCAACGAAAACATGAGTTTAAAAACTCATTTAAACGTGATGTTCGAAAATAAGGCGTTCGTCACCCCTTCGGGGGGGGGGGGGGGGGGGGGGGGGGGGAATTGACTTAACATCTTTTGGGGTTCCTTTCCAAGGTTTCATTTAAACTGGAAAAAGAACAAAATTTTAAAACCAACCCGCAACAAAAAAAACATGAGAAACTACATAAATTTTTGAAAGAGACAAGGGGTGAGTGACCTAACAATCAGGGTGGGTTTTTTTATAAACTCAAAATCCCCTTTTTTGGGGGGGGGGGGGGGGGGGAAATTTTTTACTTTTAACTTGTTAAAAAAAAGGGGGTTAATGAATTTTATTTTTGAGCAAGTTTAAAGAAACCCTGCGTCTGTTTTCTTTGTTGCGCTTCTCTGTTTCTCTGTCTGTCTGTCGTCGTCTGTCGTCTGTCTGTTGTCTGTCTGTCTGTCTGTCTGTTTCTGTCGTCTGTGCGTGTGTCGTCTCCGCGTTCCAAAGACTCCCTAACACAGTCTTGCTGACATTACCCTGACATCATGATGGTTTTGGGGGTCAGGTCAACCAAAATCAAAGTTATAAATACCGCACTCCCCCAACAACTTGAATGAATGTTTGTTTTCCTCTTTATACTCGGCACCTCCATCAACACATAGATTTAAACCAGGAAAGAAACGTATGATTTTATTTTCTCCTTTAGTCTTTTGGATCTCCCGTCTCATAGTTTTTTTCCATCTAACGTGATATTTTTTGGGCCCTAATACACTTTATTTGTCTTGTATTGGGGAAAGCGAAGCTATCTCCCCAGTCTCACTCCGACAAGCGCCCACACATTCTACTAAATATGTTTTCAGAGTGTAGGTACACCAACTACAGCTGAATGCATGTCGGTCTCAATACAGAAGCTAGGTCACTTGTTTTCAGGCTGTGGTCCTCAAGCGGCTATACCACAGAATAGCAACCCCAACTGAAGTTATTTCTTGCAGTAGAGTCGAGTCAGAGAAGAAAGTGTTGCTTTGATATAATTACATTTTTGTCATTGTAAACGTCTGCAAACGGCACAAACCACAGCAAGGGAACAGAACCTTGATCTGAAGCCTTTTTCTGGCCGTCGTACACTTGTACAACTAGCGACTGTGTGTTTTCTTGTGGTCCACTGACGTCTGATGAGTTATTGCCTCTTTGTCTTGCCTTGCTTCTACTCCTCTTCTATCGGCGATCTTACCAGAGCCTCGAGGGAAATTTTAATATTATGCTTGCCAATTATTCCGAAAGGAGAAATTCGAAGGTCAATAACTAACTAACTAAATAAAACTCGTCAACAAAAAAGTGCGTGCGAATTTTGTAAAGGAGTAAAGTTGTTCTTCTCCCTTTTGATATTAATTTACATGGGGAAAAAAAGTAAGTCGAGTTGCATCTGTGCTGGCCATAAAACAATGTACTCGCGGGAGGTAAAGTAAATCCTTCAATTACATTACGAGGTAATGATAAACGCTTTAGACGAGCAAGTACAAATTGTGTTCGCGTTCGCCTCGTTTAGCTCGGTAAACATGGGGCCAGCTATGTCAAACTACAGGGTGTGGGAAACAATCGTTTTTCACCCGCGTCTATCAAAGCGAAAAAGCTAACGGTTACATAATTAATGAATGGTTTAGAGGGAAAAGGGTGGTTAGCCGGTATCTGTCAACAGCTCACACAGTCGCAAATATAACACAACAAATTAGTGATGTGAGGCTGTGTTTATTATACTATTGTGCACTCGAAACTATACCTAAATAAATACCACTCTTTGAAAATGAACATATCATAAACAGGGGATATTTTGAACTAGGACTACATCCAGTTAATAGCTCCTAATCATTGCCCAACCAAAATTCAAGGTTATAACTGCGGAAATGGCAAAACTCCGATTAAACATTATACTAAAAGGATTTTGAAAATAATCAAAAGTCGCTCTTCTAAATCAATTTATAGAACATGTATTTTTATATTTTTTTTTCTTCTAGTTACTAAATAGTAAATATCCTTATTTTGTCAATCTAGATTCTAGTAGGTAGGTAGGTCCTGTATCACGTAATATCGCCATGTGTGTAATTATTTTAGTGTGCATACATGATTTCCGCTGCTAGTGTCAGTATCTTCGTGTTTGCAATCTATCCTGACATCGCCAACAATAGTATGAAAACTTTAAAAACTATGCTTTTTCGCTTGCGCCAAGTTTTTACTCGGCTAACAAGAGCGCGGATTGTACAAGTTGGTGTTCGCCAGATCCCGTAGTTTGCATAAACGCCGCTTCAATGCGCAACACAATATATAGGCCACGTTATTATTAAAATGGTCTTGCTGTAAGGTCATGTATTTGTTTACATACTCCACATGTGGTTTAATTACTATAATAGTTTTTTTGATGTGTGGATAGAAGTCGCCGCCAATCTTCTTAACAATATAATAATAATAATAATAATAATAATAATAATAATAATAATAAAAATAAAAATAAAATAATAATATTAATGATAATAATAATAAAAATAATAATATAAAAATAATATAATAGGATTTTAAAAATAACATGCATTATATAAGAGATACGTCGGGCACCAATAACCTTAGTGTTGTGTGCCCTTAACCCTAATAACTAACTAACTAACTAACAATAGCCGGAGTAAATTACCTTGTGACTATATCTTCTGCATGAATCCCACCCAACAGCCATCAATAAATGGACTTTGCGTGTAGCCTACCAATACAATGAATTACAGACCCCCTTTGAAGAGTCCATTATTCCCCGGGGTTTAAACCTCTGGCTCTATGGCCCCGTATTATTCGGGTTTTTGCGTGGTTCGTACTTCCATCGTATCTAACGCAAAATTTGGATATCTTTATAATTTTTTTTTATTTTACCAGTAAAGACGCCCATAAACGTGTGTTGGTCTTTTTCAATATTGCCCTTTTTTTTTTTAAAAAAATTTTTTTAATTTTTGGGGGAAATTTACTTTACCCTTTTTTTCGCGAATTTTTTTAGGCTTTACCAGCATTTTTTGGAAAAAAAGTACTCAACACCGGAAAATAGACCCCTTTAACTAGCTTCCTAAAAATCTGAAAATTTTTGGAAAAGGGGTGTCCGCTGTACAATGGAGTACGAAAGATGTTTCGGCGCTATTTTGGGTTTTTTTTGACTCCAAAAAGTGGCGAAACCTAGCGCCGAAGTTTTTCACCATTTTGAGTGACGGTCATAAAATTTTTTGTTATAATTTGTTCTATTGGCCTGACTTTGCTCGTGAAGTACTGCAGGACACCTTTTTGAATCATTAGCTAGATCTGGCTATGAATGCTATCTTGGCGTAATGTTTATTGCACTCTTACAGACAATTTTTCGATCCCGGAACACCCAAAAAATTAAATTTTTATTTATGTACGGGGACCATATTTTTTTTGAGTTCGACCCCCAGTCGTGACAATTTTGTTTATTATATCACAACCAACAGAATGAAAAAATTTTTAATCATCCACCCAGGGGCGCGTTATTACATTTATGTTCTGAGGTTTTCAAGTTTACTGCACGTAAAATTGAATAGATAATTTTGTTATCGCCCTTTGAGCGTGTGATGTACTATATGAAGTTGAGGGGAAGTGGGGGGGGGGGGAAGGGGGTCTGCAAAAAGTCCTTTTTTTTGGGTCGAACATAAACATTTTAAATAGTGAAAAAGGGTTTTAAAGCCGCGGAAACCATTCCATGATGATAAAAAACATATCTAAATACGTTTTTTATTCGCTTTTTTTTGGAAATTTCAATTAAACATTGTTATATTTAATGGTTTTAAAACAGTGTTACCAGGGGATTGAACCCGGGCTGCAAATTAAAGATGAGATAATCGTAAAAAAGGGGCTTTTTTGGGTTTTGGCTGGGGGGCTTAAAAAAATATTAAAATTTTTTGGGTAGATAAAAATTAATTTTTTTTTTCAACCACGGCCGGGACCATTTTTTTTTTGGAATTTAAGAAAATTATAAAAAAAATGGGGTGGGGCATCTGCCCAGACATAGGGTTTGGGGGTTAAATCCCCGGGGAGGCATTTTTTTAAATTTATACCTATATAAACTACCACATAACGGTCATATCCCCAAACTATAAATAATATCTGGACATAAAGCAAAAGAAAAGGTCTGAGTGAATTCCCCTTTTTGGTTTCCTTGCACCCCATGTTAGAAAGTTCTTTTACTTACTCTAACTCTAACTTTTCTGGAAGGAAACAGGAATTCGATTATGCCAAAAAAATTTAAAAAAATCAATCTTTTTCCCAAAATATAGACGAATTAAAATCGTTTTTCCTCATTTTATTGGAAAAGTTATCTGCCTATTTACTACTTATATTTGAAGATTGCAAAACGTAGCCGATGACAGCCACCGTTCGAAAATTACCAGTGTCAAGCGGACCCAGACTTTTCATTTCGTTTCGACATGCGTGCCCCTGTAACCGACGCAATTCTTCACTCGGATATGGAAAATCTGGTTTATTTTCTTCAATTTTTTCGGACTCGTGCTAGTTTCATCTTAGAAAGTGTGTGATCCCCTTTGAAAAATAAGCTATTAAAAGGTTGGGTGTGGTGTGTAGGTTAGTGTTGAAAAACAATTTGGGGTCACATGCGTTTTTATTTAAATAGGGTAATTGAAAGACATTTGGGTTTTGTTGTGAAAAAATTTTTGATTGGGTGATGGTTTTTTTATATTTTAACCTTGGCTTAAAAAGTAGGGACTATGACGCTGTTTTTTAGTACTTAGACAAAAAATTAAAAAAAGTGACTACACCGGGGTTTGAACCCGGGGCCCGGGGGCCTTAGCTGCCCGGGTTTGTCTTACCAACTGAGTAGCAGCCCCCAAAATTTTAAATCTGTCTAATTTTTGGGTCTGTTTTGTATTTGTAGAGCAGCCAAAAAACTAAAATACAACCACTCTAAAACCCCTGATTTGGGGGATTACCATGATCTAGGGGATATAATACGTTTAACCTGGCTTTTAAGTAGGCGCTTTGACTCTGTTATTTAACTTTAGACAAAATTAAAAAAGTGACTACACCGGGTTTTTAAACCGGGGCCCTGCTGTCCGTACATTAAGTACAAAATAGCCCAAAGAATTAGACATTTTTTAAATTTGGGGCTGCATAGCTCAGTTGGAAAGAGCATACCCCGGCAGCTAAGGTCCCGGGTTCAAACCCCGGTGTAGCCCTTTTTTAAATTATAATAAATTATATCCCGTAATATAAGTTTTAGAGTCACATTATTTTTTTCGTTGGAAAACAATGCAAAAACGTAGCAAGGGGAAGTATTATATGGTTCTATTGTTTTTTGTTTTACCCGTTTTTTACTTTTTTTTTTTTTTTTTTTTAAAAAAAAAAACAAAACAAATAAATTTTCCCTGAGATAGGGGGACCATTTCACCAGGATTGTGTTTTGTTTTGTGCAAAAAAAAAATATGAGAAGGGCTCATTTTGGAAATTTTTTTTGTGTTCGATTTACAGCCATCCATTTTTCGATGGGGGCGTGTTTTAGTAATCCCTTGTATTTCACCGCACCTCCACACGATTGACATGTTCGTATAATTTTGTTTAGCCCCGAGAAATGCATTGGGGGTTATCATGAAAAAGAAAAATTTAAAAAATTTTCTCCCCAAGATAATTATAGTCTCAGGATTTTTACTCTCCGGGGGATTCCAACCCAATTAGCATTATAGAGACACGTCCCATTTAGTATGTATTTTTTCTAATTCAGTTGTTAATTGAATTAAATGAAAACATTGTACGCACTGCACAGAAAAAAAAAAATGGTTGCATCCGCATTCGCCTAAGGGGTCAAGAATTCCGGATGAAACTTTTTGTAGGATTGCTGTGACGGGGTTCAACCCTTTCCCTTCCCAAAACAGAGCTCACGGTTTTTGCAGACTACCCCAACGGTTTTCGGTCAAAGCAAGCCATCCCGGGTTTTTGAAAAATCAGTCAGGATGCTGGAGACTGTCCCAAAATTGGGGTCGGAAAATTTTTCCAACGGACCCAAAGCGGGCGTGTTTTTTGGTAAAAGCTTTGCCGCCCGCCCCCTCGAGGATCCAATAACACTTGCCAAAGCCCGGCGTGAGTCATTCAACATTTCTAAGACAATTTTTTATCAACTTTTACGCACTTCTCCGACCTTCCGAGGATGTTTTATAGTATGTCAATGCAAGGCCGAAAGGGGAAAATGCCAGAGCGTTGATTCCATGTAGTAATAATCAGTTTTTTTTTATAATCCAATGGGCTTGGTTCGAGCTCCATGCACTCATTGCCTTAAGCAAAACGGTCACCCCGGGGAAACGAAAAAGAAAGCTGAATTTTAAATTGTACTTCAACTTTTCACAAGGTTTACACATCAAATGAAGGCAGCAATGTTTTCTGTATCAAAATGCTTAGTTACGTATTTTACTTAGCGGAAAAAAATGGGGTTGCTTTAAAAATTTTTTTATCATTCTTTAATAGAGAAAAAAATGGAAGGTTTTTCAAATATCCCCAGAAAAAATAAAATAAAAAACGCAATTGCAAACATAAAATAACTTCGAAAAAAATTCATTACCGTTTCATAATTTCAACACAAATTTTTGGTGTTTCCCTTCCCTTTCACAATTATTTTTTTCCCTTTATTAATTAAAATACGTGCCTGCCCTCGTTGTAGCTTACGTGCATTTCATTGGTTCATTGGGTACAGCTATTGGGATGGTAATAGGTATTTAAGAATATATTTAGAATTTTAAAGTAAGGGATATCATGAAATATTTGTACAATATTAAATATTTATGTTTCTTTTGGGCCCCCACCTACAGAACAAATTCATAAAACAAAAGGCCGGAAAAAGATGACTTTTTCATCTTCCCTTTTTTGCAGTCAAAAAATCGGGAAACATAAAACCCAAAGATGGACTATTGTTTACCTTACTACTGTACTTTTATGGATAGGGGGTTGATAGAAGAAAATGTCCCCAGTTTCAAGTAGCAAAAGTCAAAAGAAATAAAAAAAAAAGCACTTTCTTCGAAGCCATTTTAAATTTCCCCTTTATTACCCGATCAAAGGATCATTTTGGTTTCTCAGGAGGTGGCTTTGCCCCAGCTAGCTAAAATATCATCCTGATTAAATGTATGCCACCCCAAATTTAAAATTAGGTTACTTATTTCTTAGCTATACGCAATAAAAGGACGTTAAGTACCACGCATAAAAAATTTTAATAATAAGTAATTAAAATATGTACCCAATATGCCTCAAATATGTCTTGTGGGCTTAAATCCGTTTCGAAAATACATTACTTTTTACGGGCTGTTTCGATTCCCCAGTTTTTAGTCGGTAAGATTTATACACTTTTTTTTTTCATCACATACATTAATAACCAATTTGGAATTTTCCCGATCATAAAAAATTTTCTCCAAACACCCCAGATCTAGCACCCTCTGTTTTAATCGTCCACGGAGCGAGCTGCGAAAGATGGAAATAATAGTCTTCGCGCCTCGCGGGCCGTGACCGGACTACGGGGCCCCACCGTATCGGGCTTCTGCGTACATCGTGCACCACAGCTACATTGCAATTTTCGGCCGTCTATTGGCGGCTTTTTGAATATTTAGTGACATTTTTCGAAATCCCACCCCCAGTGCCCTTCAGCTCCATTACCCAATTAGGCTACAGGCCAACTCCGGTTGACTCTTAAAACGTTAACAGTTCTTCTGAAAATGCTCAAGAAATGTGATTCTATCGATTGCTAAAAACTTGTGAACTAAGTGGGTCACAGGCTTTGCCCTCCCCACCAAAACCCCGGCGGGGCGGGGGGGAGGAGGGGGTTTCCCCTTTACGTTATCCCTGCACCTCTTTACCTTGTTTTTTTTTACGGATACAAATAGGCCTACTCGATTAAAAAGCAAAAAAACAATTTTTTAAATTGTATTTAAAGCTACGCAAAGTTTTTTTATTTTTTTTCGTGGGAAATTAAAAGGTTATGAGTGCAAAATTCCCCCCTTATTGAACTAGGTAGTTTTTGGATAGAACAATTGTGTGCATGTCCGAGGGTGTTTTGAGGGCCCAAACCTTTCATTCCATTATAAAGACGAGGAAAAAACCCCGGAAAAAACCTTCAGTCAGGTTGCCGGGCTCCGGGAAATTTGAACCCGGGACCCCCGAATCAGAGTCCGCGCATAAGCTCGAGCCAACACTGTCGTATTTTAAAAAGTTAGTCTTGCCACTGGAATAATGAATTTTTCTAAATTTTTTTAAAAGTGTAAAACTATTATATTTTTCTACTGGCTATTATACGAAATAATGTTCTACTGTGTGCAAAACCAGGGGGTTTTCAGGAGCAAAGTGTCTACCGTGAACCCCCTTTTGTCTAGAGGGGTTCGTATATCAAAGTGTGTTTTGTTTCATGTTTTGTGCGATCTCTTGTTGCTCTTCACAGAGTGTAACACCTTCCTCGGTACAGGTTTTACCTCGCTCGTATTCACAAAACTCCTTGGTTGTCATATCAAAGCAAAAGATACATCTTCGCTGTGGCTGCAAGGATTCATAAACAAAGTCTTCTTCTATATTCCAGTTAAATATATTTCTCTACAATAAAAACGTAGAAGAAAATATGATAGATACAAAGCTCTGTAAAAAGCAAGACGAGGAAAGTGTAGAGGGCAAGAAGTACATAAGAAGCGCAACCGACAGTGTTGGCTCACTCTGATTCGGGAGGTCCCGGGTTCAAATCCCGTCGAGATCGGCAATCCTAACTTAAGTTTTTCCCCGAGGTTTTCCTCAATCGTGTATGCGAATGCAAGGGATTGAGTCCTCTTAAACAGCCCTCGGACATTCCTTTCCCAACTACCATAAAGGCTAAAGATGGCGCTGTGCCCTACAATAGCCACATCGCTTTGTGAGGAAAATAAACAAATAAGGAGTGCATAGAAAATTGCAAGACAATTTCATATTTTCATTGCCGTGTTGCTACGAAGAACTTGTGTGATACGTATAGTGTCAGAGACCAACTGAGTCTGCTGCTTGAAGATAGACGAAGAACTGCCAGAAATTACCTGATTTAGGAAGTGGCTTTATACAACTATATCCAGCTTGAGAAATGTATTCAAATATTACAACCAGTACAGTGTTTTTAATTACTGAATAATTTAATGAAATTTAAATCTTAATTGAAATCACTACTGATCATACAATTTCAAATAAAAAAAAAGTTCTAACAAAACTACATAGGAACTACACGGCCAATTTTGCGATTTTGCGTTTAGCGTTATATGTGAGATATTGCAAACATTGGTTAATATCGCATGGTCTAAACTTTGACATTGCCTCTCACGTACAACTCATGTTCACGGAAGAAAGCATTGCGTCTCCATCGGTCAATTCATCACAAACATTGACATGCGTTTTTAAATAGTGTCTAGATTGTTCAAGTATTGTTTCTCAAGAGTGAACCCACTTGCTGACATATGAGGCTTGAACCGTGTGTGTGTACCAACTACTTGAGTCGAGTGCATTGTTATTGGTGGTTCGCTAATGATGATCCAGCAAGCCACTAGTTCAAGTCTTCTACTCGCAAATAGTTACCAACTCAGGCTTCCTCTACTAATTACTCATCTGATAGCTTGCAGGTGTAGCGTCCTACTTAAATCCCATTGTTAGTTTGCTCATTATGAAGTTTTTACAGGGACTCTTCACAGACTTATACTTTAATTGATCGTTTTATGCAAGTTAAATCTGCGATTAAACGAGCGCACTGCTTAAGCACATAGCACATTTCTGTAGATAGGTATACACACATGATTCCACCAAGTATGTACGTATACGTCTACAAACTCATTTCATGTCATTTCTCTCATATAGTATTATAATAGTATTAAATCTAGCTCCGATGAATGGATATTACTTTGTTAGCAATTTTCAATATTCGGTAATTCACATTATTTTCATTCGTTCCACTCGCATCGCCTTATAAAATAAAACGGCGCCGATAATCTAAATCAAACCAACATTGCGTCGTTATTATTGAAGTACTGACTACGCTGAAATCTCCATCGATATAAGACATGTTTCTATCTAAATTACATATTATAAAATGCAATACAACTTGATGTATAAGTTGATTTGGAAAGTTTTGTTTCCTAAACAATGTTTTCTTGGGGATGTATTTGAGAGTATTCCCCTGCATCCGCCAGCAGCTTACGGTCCAGACAGGAAAGCGGATTTCAGAAAATTAGGATAACAGGATAATGGGATCTAGTAATACGATCTCGGAAATCTATCGATCCACATTCTTTTGAAACATATTTCAAACTTTCCCGACGTATAACTTGAAAAACTAACTTTCAAACCATCAACTTTTAACTAAATTTCATTCGAAATCTTTAAAAAAACTTTTTTATTTTCTCGAATGTGTTTTAGAAACCTTCACTCGAAACGGTTGCATGGAAAATTCGGTTAGTTTCACAGTTTTTTACATTTTTCCCCCCAAAAAATTTGAAATTAAGGTTTTTGTTTTAAAAGGATGAGCGCATGGCGCGATCAGAGCACTTCCCTTTCAAATTTTTGCCCCTACGCAAGTTTAAAAAATTCTAAACTACCGTTTTTAACATTAAGTGAAACCCACAACCCGATAAAACAAACGACAAGTTTCCCAAAGTGATCTAGACAAAACCCTCTCTTCTGCGTCAAAGCCGGGTTTGCTCGAACTCACCCCAACATGCACAGGGGAAATTTTCTTTCTTCACCCACAGAGTGGATAGATTTTTCTAAACGTTCATTTTCCGACTTACGTTTTTTTGAAAATCAAAGCAAAGGTTTTTTAGTGCCGTCGCAGACGAATTTTCCGCCTGGCGGACAAAATTTTACCACAAATGCCGATAAAATAAAAAATCAAACTCAACATTCAATTCAACGGTTCTAAAAGAAATGTTGTTTAAAAAATTTTAAAAAACAGAATCGAACCAGCATCGTTATTTTTTTGTCCTACCATCACAGGAGGGAGAATAAAAAAAATAATGTGTGTGGCCAAAAATTTTAGAAAAATAAATTCCTGTTTTAAAGCTCAGTTTTTTAGTCTATAATTCTTGTGTTGTATTCGGGGAAAAGTATTTTAAATTAAAACAGCATGCCCAAAAACAAAAAAAAAAGTCATAAGTTGAAAACTAATTTATTACGCTGCGTGGGGTGTTTTTTAAACTTGCTTGCTCATTTCTTATGTTGGAAATTAACCCTTTTTATGAGGGAATTAGCTGGTATAATTTATTGTATGGTAACAATCCCATCTCTACACACGAAACAGCGGAATGTGTAGGTACAACTTGCTTCAAATGAAAACCTCCCGCTTTAATGGCGTCGTTATGAACAAGTCGTTTACGTTCAAATTACCCCACTTCTTGTATTCAAAATTAAACAAACAAAACATTTCGACACGTATTGTATTATTTGACACCAAAATGGCGTGGTCCAATTTTTGCAACGAAATCCTCATAGTGAGGGGCCTTTGATCTCCCGTACATTGCGCGATTCCTTATAAAAGGTAGACACAAATAGAAGTCGCTCTGTACCCCCAGTGCCCAACATGTACGGGGAAAATGTTATTTCAATCGCTTGTTCGTGCATTATAGTCCGTGGAACAAGCGTAAAAAACATTTCAAATCCGAAAGCCAGCACCAAAATTTAGGAGCTGGTAAAAAGACATACTTTAGGAATGTTATTTTCACGGGGGACACGCATGGTGGCAAATAAGTCACCTGTCATGGCGTCCTCAAAAATGGCCGCCAAAATAATTCTTAAAATTGCTGTAACTCACGAAGTAATCATCGAACTTGGATAACCAGGTATTGTTTTAATGGGTTTTTAATGATCCACAAAAAATGCCATTAGAATTTTACCGTAAATACAATACTTTCAATTTTATTAACAAATTATTACAATGTATTGCAATTTAGCACTTTTTGGTATAATAGAATTATTTAAGTATACGTAGAACTCGCTAGATTGTCATAAAATTTTCAGACTATATTAAAATAACGCCAATAAATCTAAAATTTTAAGTCCCAAAACGAAATTCTTGTAACTTATTTATCAATAAATTACTGAAATTAAGCATTAATTAAATCCCAATTAAAAGTTTCTTGTTCACGTACCAAAGTCACCTAGTGTATCACACAAGAACAATATGACCACAAAAAACCAAAAATATTGGTTCCAAAAATTAATTCCAACCACTTTCCTATTAATTTAATTAATTCAAATTATTCAAAATAATGACAATAATCTCAATTTATTCTGTAAAATTAACACAATGTGGTAGACATTGGTATCATTTTAAAGCTTGTTTTAAGACGAATAAATCTAATGAAAAAATTAATTAATTAAAATAAATACTCACAGAATTATTTAAATTTTAGTAAATTATAGCATTTTGACATGTGTATTGTTATGTATACCTAAAACTCGATCGATCGTCATAAAATTATACCACTTTTCTAACATAATGCCAATGAATCCAACATGTCATGTCACGAAACAAAATTCCTATAACTTACCGATTAATAAAGTAATTAAGGGAAGAATTACTAATATCTCAATAATTGTTGTATACAACCACGTAGCACATACAAAATGCCAACAGGAGTATCAAATATAAACATTACGAGTATAATTTTAAAAGTTAATAGTCCCAAAATTAAGTTCATGCCACTTTCCCGTTAATTGAATTAATGAATGATTATTATATTAATTGATTTTTGGTGTGTAAATCAACACAACCAAACTGGGATCCATTTGCAAGCTTTTTGCGGGAAAATAAATTTGTGGTGGATTCAATTATCGGGGGAAAGTAGCATGAACTTAATTTTGGGACTATTTTTTTTTAAATTATACTTGCATTGTTTTATATTTGATACTTCTATTGGCATTTTGTATGTGCTTCGCGATTTTCAACAACAATTATGAAATTCTTCAATTATATATTTAAATTTAATTGACAATTTAAAAAGAATTTTGTTTGAGACATGACATTTTTGGGTTCATTGGCATTATGTCAGTAAAGTGGAACATTTTTATGGCGATCGATCGAGTTTAAGGTACCGGTATACAAAATAATACAAATGTCAAAAGTGCTTTAATTTATCTAAAATGTAATAAATTTGGTGGTTTATTAATTTATTTAATTAGTTAATTTGTTCATTACATTTTTTCGTCTTTAACTTTTAGCTTTAAAATAATTCCAAAGGGCGACCACATTGTGTTAATTTTTACCCATTAATGGAGATTATTGTCCATTATATTTAATAAATTGAATTATTAAATTAATTTGATGGAGCGAAGAGGAGAATGATTTCATACATGGAGAAAAAAATCCGCATGTTTTTTCTTTTTCGTATTTTTGTTGTGTTTTAACACGATTCCGGCTAAACCGATACTCCAATTGCGATGAAATTTTGGGAGGCCTTCGAAATCTCTGAACTTAGAACTGCCACGTTTTTTGAGCGCAATCGAAAATTATTTCTCTTGAAAATCGCAATGTTACGATTTTTTTCAATTTTTAAAAAAATTCTTCAAATTATAACACCTACATGCTTTATTCGATTTCAAATTATTTTTTCCACAGAACCTTAATTTTATAAATAAATATAATCGTGTGAAATTTGAACGCAATCGAAAAATTATTTCTTATGAAATCGCAATTTTCGATTTGTTTAGATTTTTAAAACTTCTTCGACTTATAACACCTTTGTGCTTTATCCGTTTGTAATGATTTTTCACAAACATTAATTTTATGAAAAAATATATTCGTATGAATTTGAGCGCAATCAAAAAAATTATTTCTCATGATATTGCAATTTTACAAACTTTTTTTGTATTTTAAAATTTCTCCGCTTATAACACCTAGGCCTACATGTTTTATCCGATTGTAATAATTTTTTTCACAGAAACCTAATTTATGAATTGATATATTCGTGTGAAATTTGAGCGTAATCGAAGAATTATTTCTTATGAAAATTGCAATTTTACGCTTTTTTCGTTTTTAAAACAATAACGCTCATCCAACAACGCGCCAGAAAAGCGTTGCGAACCCTTCCTTGTTATTAGTTATTTGGATGAGCAAACGAAGATTCCTTTCTACTACACTGGAGAAAAAAATTCGGAATGTTTTTTTGTCTTTTTTTCTTTTTTCCCCCTTTTTGTGTGTTTATTAACACGATTCCGGCTAACCGATACTCCAATTGATTGAAATTTTCTGGAGGCCTTCGAAATCCCTCAACTTAGAACTGCCACCCTTTTTGAGCGCAATCTTAAAAATACTTCTCATGAAGATCGCAATTTTATGTTTTTTTCGATTTAAAAAAAAACTTAAAACATTTCTTCGACTTATAACACCTACACGCTTTTTTCGATTGTAATTATTTTTTACAGAACCCTTTAATTTATGAATTAAATATTCATGTGCAATTTGAGCGCAATCGAAAAATTATTTCTCATGAAAATCGCAATTTACGAATTTGTTTCGGGTTTTTTAAACATTTCTTCGACTTATAACACCTACTGCTTTATTCGATTGCAATGATTTTTTACAGAACCCTTTAATTTATAATTTTTATATTCGTGAAATTTGAGCGAAAACAAAATTATTTCTTATGAAAATCGCAATTTTACGCTATTTTATGACTTTTTCCGAATTTTTAAAATGTTTTAGTGATTGTGATGATTTTTTTTACAGAACCTTAATTTTATGAATTAATATATTCGTGTTGAAATTTGAGGCAATAAAAAAATTATTTCTCATGAAAATCGCAATTTTACGCTTTGTTTCGTTTAAAAAAAAATTTCTTCGACTTATAACACCTATACATGCTTTCCGATGGTAATGATTTTTTCACAGAACAACAGAAAATCTGCATAACACATAACACATGACAGCTCAATGCACCAATAACGCCCCATCCAACAACGCCCTGAAAAAGCCCTTGCAAAACTTCCCAGTTATTTGTCTATTTTATTGCATTGTGGGTCCCCCGGACCTGTTGTCAAAAAGAATACATTATTTTTATTTTTATTATTTTTTTTATTATTATTATTATTATTAGTTCACAAGTTATGCTTTCGCGACCCGATATAATTGAAGAGAAATTATAACATGACGGGATTTTCGTCGCGTGTGGTGGTGAATAACTTACATTATTTTTTGATTTCCCGACGTAGCGTCCTCACTGTGGAAGACATTTTCCCAAAGGGGAAACCCTTGAAAATGTCGCTACGTCGGGAAATCAAGAATAATGTAAGTTATTCACCACCACGACGCGACAAAACATCCCGTCAATGTTATAATTTCTCTTCAATTATTATTATTATTGGTATTATTTTTATTATTATTTTTATTATTATTATTATTTTATTATTATTTTTATTATTATTATTATTATTATTATTATTATTATTATTATTATTATTATTATTATTATTAAAAAAAGCTTAGTAAAGACATCGCCACCCAGCTTTTAAAAATTGGTGATCCTGAGCTTCACTTGACTTCTGTATCTCTCTCGTGGATATATTATATAATATATAAGGTTGTGCATGTGTGTATAATGACTCACTGAGGTTATCCAGCCGGGTAAGATTGTTGTAGGTGAGATTCGGCGTGTCCAGATAGGTCATGTGATCCAGGTTCTCAATGGTTGTGGTGGAGATAGAATTTCCTCGTCTTATCCTGCTATTCCAGGTTCTCAATCTTGAGGATACCGTTGCACTCCAGCCAGCGACACTTGAGTCCCGTGTGCTCCTCTAGGTTCTCGATCTTGCTGAACCCTGAAACACAGTTAACGAAAGAAACCACTTAAACTTATTTTAGTGGGAGCACAATATGTAGTATTACATTTGCCTCGTTTCTATGCGACACCTCGAATGCCACCCTTCCTAATATATTTGTCCACCTTTCTTAAAATATTTAAAACAATTATTGTAGTAAAAATTTTGTTGTGTTCTCTTATGAATTTGTTTGAGTCGATCTGGAATTCAAATTTGTTTCTGTACATTTGCCAGGGCTCATGAAGGAGCCTAACGTATCACCATAAAAAAAACTATCATTAGATGAACGAAGCAAATACGTCAATTTTACTGACCCCCCAAAAAAATTTGCTCGGGTGTTTTTTTTGTTTGTTTTTCTGTCTGTTTGTTCGCGCTCTACCGGTCTAACAGCATATGCGATCTTGATGAAAATTGAAGGGGACCTTCGAATCTGGGAATCTGCTTTTTTTTTGTTGTTCATTTTTTTTTGGATTAAGGACGCGTCAACCGTTAGGTCATAATGCACCACTCTAGCCTAAGGGATATGGGGAGGAGGGCCCCATGCTGGTCAGAACCAGCCACGGGTAAGGGGAGGAAGGGGGGTTTCTCACGTCGCGGTCGTCATCGTCTTTGTCATCGTTCGTTGTCATTGTCATTGTCGTCGGGGACCTTGCCCCCTTTTCTTGACGACCTCCCAGACGACGATTGCCAGAGCTCGCCTCTAGATTCGGGGAGTAATATACTCCGCTCTTACTAGCTGATGTTGGCGAGGTGGACTTTTTGTCTTGAATCGCCTTTTACGATTAGCAGAGCCCAGACACTGAACTTAGACCTGCCACGTTTTTGGGTATAATCGTAGAATTATTTCTCATGAATATCGTACTTTTACGATTTTTTTCGATTTTTAATGCGATTGTTTCGTGATATTTGGGCCGATTCTGACCTAACGGGTGGGGCTAGAACGTTCATATTTTACATGGACATTAAGGGATTGGTGATGTATTGCCTTTTGATAGAAAAAGTTCCACAAAATCCATAGAATAAAGGTTTTAATATGAGTTGTTAGACATATAATAACAATTAGCAAGTAATAATAGAAACTTGACAACAATCATTTACAATGCGTTCAAAAAGCACTTGCAAAAGTAAAGAGAACCCGCGCAAACTAAAAACTTACAAAGAGCTTATCCATCAACGCGACTAAAAAAAGCGTTCGCGTAGCGACCTAGTAGGAAAGAGATTGGAATTAATTTTTGGAACCAATATTTTTTTGGTTCGTTGTGGTCATATTGTTCTTGTGTGATATACTATAGGTGACTTTGGTACGTGAACAAGAAACTTTTATTTGGGATTTAATTAAAGCTTAATTTCAAAATATTAATCAAAAAGTTACAAGAATTTTGTTTCGGGACTAACATTTTGGATTATTGGCGTTATTTAATATAGTCTGAAATTTATGAAAACCCGGATTTTTACTATAAAAAATTTATTATATATATACCAAAAAAGTGTATAATTCAAAAAATTGTAATAATTTTAAATATAATAAAACTATTTATTTACGGTAAATTTATAGGACATTTTGTAGAGCAAAAAACCCCTTTAAAAAAAATACCTGGTTTGTTAAAACGGAGATTCTTTTGAGTTCAGCCATTTTAAGAATTATTTTGGGCGGCCATCTTGAGACGCCAGACAGGTGACTTATTTGCACCAGCGTGCCCCCGTGAAAATAACTTTCTAAAAATGTTTTTTACCAGCTCCAAAATTTTGGGGTATATTTTCCGGATTTGAATGTTTGTTCCCGGACATTGGGGAAGGCGGGGTGGGTGACCTTGAAAGGGGGGGGTCCCCCATCTCCAAACCAAATGACCTTGACAAGGTGGGACCCGGGGTCTCCAAACCCCAACCTAACCAACCTATAAAAAACGTAAAAGCCCCCTTGGAGTACCTTTTAAATTGCTTAAAAATTATTTTCTTTTTAAAATAAAAATTTGTAATTTTTCTGAAAATTTTAAATATTTTTTTTTTGTGTAAATTTCACAAAAATTTTTGCCAAATTTTATTTAAATTTAGCCCATAATTTTAAAAAAAAACAGTTATTTTTTATGTTTGGGCGGGAAATATGTTTTTTCTGTTTTTTTCATCCTTTAACTTTTTTTGCAGTTAAAAATTAAACATTCCCCCTTTTTTTAAAATTTACGAGATTTTAAATTTCCTCTGTTTTTTTTTTTTTCCCCCTTTTGGGTTTTTGGATCAAAAAAAAAGAATTCATACTTACCCTGCGTTCTCAAATTTTTTAAAAAAAATTTTGAACGACAAATTTTTTTAAAAAATTTAGACATTTTTTTCAATTATATTTTTTTTTTTTTGCACCCCTTTTAAATTTCCCCCGAAAAAGGACGAGTAGGATCGTCGAAGTACTCAATGGGTTAATATTTTATTTTTGTGTAATTATTTTTCCCTGGCGAACCAAATAAACCTGTAAGATACGTTCTGATATTCGTAGGTTTTATGTTGCAGTATAATCGCCCCGGGGCCCAAAAATGAAAATTCTAAGTTTTACTCCAAGGTAGTTTTTAGGGAAAAATGCGAAACTATGACAGTACGTTTTCTGTAAGTTTTTCCCGCCCCTCGAAACCTTCGTTGTCAGGTCAGCTTCACAGGGAATTTTTATGGGTGTAGTTAACAAATTTGATCACCTTTTACATGACCAAAAAACATTATTTTCTTGGGGGGGGGGAGAGGGGGTTACTCTATTGTATACGATCTCTGAATTGGAAACTCGTTTCCGCTTTTCAAATGAGGGTTGGATGGCCGATATTTCTCCTACGCATACTCCATCTAAATAACCGCGGTGTTGGCTCGAGCGCTAAGCGTTTGACCTCTGATTCGGAAGGTCCGAGGTTCGAATCCCGTCGAGACGACAATCCTGACTGAAGGTTTTTTTCCTAGTATTCCTCAGTCGTTAATGCGAATGCAAGGAATTGAGTCCTCTTCAACAGCCCTCGGACATCCCTTCACAATCGTTCTATCCACAACATACCTAAAGACACCTGAAAAGGGGCGTACATTGCACTCTATGACAAGTTTCATTTCCTCAATAAAATTTGTCTAAACACAGACATAGTTTCAAACATTTCACTTTCGTCTAAATATTTTGCATTCCATGATTGTTTTCTTCCTCCGGAACAAATACTATACCGGTATTGAATGATCTTCATTTGATTTGATGACTTTTTGAATCGAATGCAAGGTTTTGAAGACAAAACTAGAAAATACCTGTGAAAATCCACCATCCAACTCGCGTATTGTTATATGGGGGAATGTTTTGAAACATGCATCATTATAAATTCACTATAGAGATTATCGAAGTCGTGTTACTCAACCTAAAACTAAATGAAACCTAGTTTTAGTCTTATAAGGTGGTAATAATTCATGCACTAGATCCGTGACTATGTTAGTTAGATAGCTTCCCACCCGACCCGCACCAAAACAACGTAAACAAGTGTGGACTGACTTGTTTTCCGGGCCCCGCGGCGCCTAGCTCCACTCACACTCACAACTCACGACTTGCACGGCATATGTAAGTTTATATGGTACACAGTTTTTACTGTTACTCTGAGATAACACTCTAGTAATCGACAACACACTGGCATCCTAAAGTATAAGAATGACACCTTCAGATAGGTATCGAGGTGAAATCACCTTGAATTACAACAATGTTATTTACAAATATTGTTAGGTCGTGGTGTATGGCGACAGAGTCGGCTAGGCCTATACCTATTTGACATTTTTGGGGAACTTGTCCTGCATCCAGTTACAATGTCATCATGATTGATATTCAATATGGTCACTTACACTTTCTAATTCCTAGTCAAGGATATTACTGCGGATTGGCCACAAATAAATTACGAAATTTTAAAATTTTTACAAAAATTCTTAATCATAAAAATCAACTTAATTTATTTATAATTATTTGTGATTTTTTTTTTTTATGTGCTCTATAGAAGGCTGTATATAC
This sequence comes from Sweltsa coloradensis, assembly GCA_024449915.1. Lineage (NCBI taxonomy): Eukaryota > Metazoa > Arthropoda > Insecta > Plecoptera > Chloroperlidae > Sweltsa > Sweltsa coloradensis. The sequence goes on along the minus strand of JAMZAV010006706.1, from coordinate 4,711 downwards.
ATGAGCATCAAAGTTTGGTATTAATCTGCGAAATATGTTGGGAAACAAGATGTGAGTTTGAATGTTCCTCCTTACTCTCAGAGCGGTGATCAAGTTACGATTCAGGGGTAGGGTAGGGTAGGGTACTTGAAGCAATATCATTAGGCATGGACGTTTAATATTGAATAGCGAAGGAACTTATAATGATGAAGGTAAAGTGTTCCCTGCACTCAAGATAGAACCTAGGAGGATTCAGAATATGAATGTACTAAATCCTCCTAGGATAGAACTGACGCTGGGCCAGGTTCAGATTGCAGTCGAGAAAGCGACTGGTCTTTGGTTTGTACACACAGCCAATAATAACTAATTGATAATTGATGTCGTGTTGGTGTGATGATTCATCATGATATTTGCAGCCAGGCGCGTATTATTAAGAACGTTTTGAAAGCTGGGGGGGGGGGGGCAATCCATTAGTAGATTTTGTGGCGGCAGCTGGGGTCTGGGGCCCCCCGGGGAGGCACTTTCGCCGAAGGCAAATTTTTTCACCATACTACAGTTTTTTCGTCATGTTTTAACTACACTCGGACTTTGATTTACAGCGCATTTATCTGCGTTCTAAAAACTCAAAAAATGAACGTGAAATGGTCCATTTTAGTAAATTTCAACCTATTTATTTATGTAATGACGAAGCATACAGGCAAACATTCGTTTTACCAAGGTGACTGTCGAATTGTATAAGTATATGTGCATATTTACTACAGAAATTCTGGGATTAATATTTAACTCACGTTAGTTTTGCCCCCCCCCTCCCCCGGTTCCTACGCCACTGTTGGCAGCCTATAAATACTCGATTCCAGCCAAACTAACGCACCGGAAATATTATTTTCCAAGGACGCAATTATAGTCGTCATTTTTTAAACAACAATTTTTAATTCCTATCAAAAGTGTATAAATTAAACTTTTCTGTAGCCTATTATTATTATTTTTGTGTTTATATGGGAGAAAGAAAGCTAAAGTTAACCAGGGATTTGTAACAATTGTGTCGTTGATGTGGTCGAAAATAATTCGCATTCACATTGTTTTTCTGACACATTATGTTGTTTGACTGGCGATGATATTATCAGCGGAAATGTCTACCGCGGTTGACAGTGGAACTAAAAAGTCAACACCGAATTACAAGGTGCGAAACAGCGATAGTGTTATCGTGGAATAAACATGCATGGCTACTTTCCATTACTAAAAAAAAGTTCTCGGTTTAAATGGGCCTATTTCTACTTGCCTACTATTATGTGTAGCCTGGGACTGTGGGAAGCCATAAACTGAGCCCGGGAAGGTTTTGGTCGTTAATCTAAATGACTTTAAACAACAAAACATAGGGCTATTACGTACACGTTTTAATGAAATGATGGCAACATATGTACAAGAAGAAGGCCTACAATACTTTGTACTTAGACGTTTGGAAGCTACTATACCCGATCTTGTTTGGGCAAGTACACTAATGTTGAGAGTGTAAGTAATTATAGACCCAAACGTACAAATATTAGTATCAAAATCCAATGGTAGTGCTTTCGGTTAGAAAGTTAGAATTTTGGTTTGGAGCATCAATTCTTACATCTTTATAAACATATTTCAAGGTTTGAAAAAAAATTGATAAGGATGTCATTTGGAATAAATTAAATTCAGTATAATAATTAAATTTTGCACACAAAAAGTAAGAATAAAATTTTTCATCTAATTCTCAAGAACCAAGTCGAAAAATCACAGGATTTATTTCACTAGCTAGCGTTTTTCAAGATTTAAATATTACCGATGATTAAGCATTTATTTGACTAAACATTTTTGCATGTTGCCCTTTTATCTACTACGTTAACCAAGCTTCTTTACTTTACAGGGTAACGGACCGGCAACTATTCGACGTATCGTTGAGAAAGGCTCCCTACACTGAAAAAGATGCTGCCGACTTGATTTGACAGGTGCTAGAGGCCGTGGATTACATGCATCGCAAGGAGGTGGCACAGAGGATCTCAAGGTAGGCCTTTCATCTCTTACCTCATTCCTACAATAAAACTTCCCAAAGTCCACTAAACTACCTTTTCTCAATGAACGCTGTAGTAAATACAGAGATAATTAACATTGTGAACGTTAGAAATTCTTTAAAAGTTACATTTTCGAATTCGAAACAAATTATAGTGTGTGCACTTTTAACGAAAACATGTTTTCAAATGTTTTAGTACAGCCGTTTCAAATAATTTGGATGAGCGTAAGCGAGCGTGCGAGCGAAGCGAAGAATCAAAAATTTCACTGACCCTCAAAAAATTTGCTCTAATGTTTTTTTTGTTTTTTGTTTTTTTTTTTTTTTTTTTGTTTTTTTCCTTTTTGGTTCGAAACCGATTCCGGGGCAAAACGGAAAAATAAGCGATCTTTGATAAAAATTTAAAAGGGGATTTTCGGAAATCCCCTTAAAAATTTTAGGGCCACTTTTTTGGGTGTCCCTGGGGAAGAAATATTTTTTCATGAAAAAATGCACTTTTAACGATTTTTTTTTTTTTTAGGGGGATTTTTTTCGTTGACATTTGGGCCGTTTTTTCCCCCCCAAAAACGGGGGGTGGCAAAACCAAAGTTCAGATTTACTTTTTTGGACTTTAAGGGGTTTAATGGTGTTTGTATTTTTACCCCCTTGTAAAAAAAAAAAAAAAGGGTTAAAAAAAATGTAACCAGAAACCCATAAAATAAACGTCCCCTTTTTTTAAGATTTATTTTTTTTTTTTAAAGTCCCGATATTTTCTTTTGGCCCCCCCAAATTTTAAGGGCCCGGGGATTTTGCCCAAAACCCCGGGTGGGGGGTTTACAACTTTTCATTTTTTACATAGGACATTAAAGGTTATGGTGATTTTTTTAGTATTTTTTTTTAAAAAGAAAAAGGGTTGGAAAAAAGGGATGGAAAAATAAATAGAAAAAAGGGTTTTGATATTGGGTTTTTTTGGGAAAGGTTTATAAAAATTTAAAAATTAAAAAATTAAAAAAACCCCAACAAAAAATGCCCTGGAAATTGCAAAAAAACAAAGCATTTTAAAAAAAGGAAAAAAAAAGTGGTCCCCCCCGGCAAATTTTAAAAATTTACAAAAAGGGCCGACCATACACGCGGCGGGACTTTAGGGGTTTTTAAATACAAAGTCACTAATGGGGACCGCTAGCACGTAAAAATTTAATTAAGAAATCGCGGTGAAATCACGCAATTTGGCAATCCCTTAAACCCTTGCCCTTTTTTGTTAAAATGATCCTCAGATAATTTGTGGACCCCTTATATTCTAACCATCTTTTGCAGTGTGCCGAGTATAGTTTTCTTGTCTGGGGGGAACAAATAAAATTCAACAATAATGCATACAATTTGACCTTTTCCGGTGCTTATTTGAATCCCTTTTCCGAAAACTACCTTTTGGATTTCATTTGGGGGGCCGTCGGGGTAGGCTTAGACGGGTGCCCTCCCCTACTCAAAAAATTAAAAGGAAAATAATATTTTTAAAAACTTTTTACAAGTGAAAGGGGTTTCCCAAAGGGTACCCGGAAAAAAAGAAAACAAATTTAAAACGCTTTACCTTTCTCCCGGGGATGTGGACCTTTCCATGCCTTTGCCCTACTCTTGGGGACAACTAGGATTCGGTCTCCGAGCCTTCCCCCTTTTAAAACCCCTAAAAACTCTTTTGGCCCAGCGCTTGTCCACTCCCCTCCATTTTCCCCCCCTTCTTCGCAAAGTAAATAGGCTAATGGGGACATGTCCCTTCCCCCCCCGTTCAGCTCGGGTTTCGGCTGCATTTTCGATTGGGTTTCCGATGGATACTATTATACACTTGAAAAGCGCGCGAGCGTGCTTGAATAAGTGTTACAAAACTTAAAGCTTGAGTTGTTTTGTTTTATTTAATTATTTGATTTTTGAAAAATGGTGCAAAAATTTTCAAACAAAAAGGGAGGATGACTAAAATGGGAAATTTCCCTGTACAAAAACAACGTTATTTTTTGTTAAATTTCTTTTAGGGCTAATACTTTTTTTCTACAAAGCACCAAAAACCCTTTTTAAAACCTTGATTTTCAAAAAATTTGCCGCGGCGCTTTAAAGGGTTGGGGGGGGGGAGCCCCCAAACCCCCCTGCTTGGTTCCTTTCCGCGAAAAGTATGAATTTTTCTTGTCTACCCTGTAAAAAAATTACGCTTCGCCACCCGGTTGATTTGGGGACCCCTTTTGTAGCGGGGGAAACAATAAAATGTGGGACCGTACTAGGTGGGGGGAAAAAAATAAATTCAACAAAAAAGCCTACAATTTTTGACCTGTCGGTGCTTATTTTAATAAACCCTTTAGTAACCACCTGTTGTTTTTGGTTTCCCTTTTTGTAGCTGGGGCTAAACAATATATGTGGCACCGTACTAAAGTCCCCAAATTTTGGAGCTTGGTTAGTGTATAAAAAAATATAAATTTAAAAAAATAATTTGCATATTATCGCCCCTACGATGAGCTAGCAACCCACAAATAAAAAAAGGTTTTTTTTTTTAGATATGTAAACGCGGGAAAAGAAATATATCTCGGCACAAACCCCCTTTAAAATTCATTGGGGTTTCCCAGGGCAAATTCCCAGCAAAATCCTCGCAAAAGGGAGTGGGGCCCCCTGAAATTTGGGGGGAAACCCCGTCGTAAAAATAGTTTTTCCCCGTTTAGCGTGGGAAAAAAACAAAAAAAACAA
>JAMZAV010006705.1:0-30498 GCA_024449915.1 Sweltsa coloradensis | reverse complement strand
CTGCATGGCCATGGTCGCAGCCACGGAGGAGGTGGAGGTAAGTTCACTTGGAGCCGGAAGGGGCGGGAGGCCTGATACTGGGATGATAGACGTGGGCATGGTCGCAGCCACGGAGGAGGTGGAGGTAAGTTCACTTAGAGCCATTTTTTTTTGTCATTTGGATTAAAGACGCGTCAACCGTTAGGTCATAATGCACTTTACTCTAGCCTGGGGGATATGGGGAGAATGGGCCCATGCTGGTCAGAACCAGCCACGGCCGGGTAGGGGGGAGGAAGGGGGGTTTCTCAGGTCGCGGTCGTCATCGTCTTTGTCATCGTTCGTTCGTTGTGTCATTGTCATTGTCGTCGGGGCGGTCGTCAAGGGAAGAGAAAGGTGTCCCCGACGACGATTGCCAGAGCTCGCCTCTAGTTTCGGGGAGTAATATACTCCCCTTTTACTTGCTGATGTTTGCGAGGTGGACTTTTTCTCTTGAATCGCCTTTTACGATTAGCAGAGCCATGCTCTGGTCCAATTCTACCCCTGGCCCAGACGGAGGAGAGGGGAGGCTTGATGCCTGGGATGAGAGAACTGTTAGGCAAAGTAAAGAATTGCACATTTATATAGAATAATTGTGGTTTATTGTATGAAAATGTTACAACGTTTTCTGCACGTCAAGTGTGCTCACAGAAACAGGAAGAGAGGGGGCCTACAACGGAAATGGGAAGTTACAAACAAAGAATATACATCAAGGTGGCGGTGGAATATATACCGGCAAAATTCAAAAAGACATTAGGTTATAAAACACAAATAAATGTAACACCCTCACTTAATCTAATGACTTTTAAACATTTAAGTGACAACACAAGTTTAGGCATTTAGGACCTATTCCTTTAACGCAACTGAGAGTCTCATTTTTTGACAGAGCTTTTGTAAGTATGTCTGCTGGCATTTTTTCCCTTGCCATGTACTTTACAATTACTTCACCCTGTTCAGCCAACTCTCTAACATAATGATATTTGACTGCAACATGTTTAGTTCTATTATGAAAAACAGGGTTTTCAACAAGTTTACCAGCACTCTGTTTATCATTAAAAGTTGTTACCGTCCCTAAATCCTTTTGCAATTCTGATATTAATCCTTTTATGAAAGCAATATCTTTACATGCTTCACAAATTGCAATATATTCAGCTTCGGTTGAACTAAGTGCTACAGATTTTGTTTCTTAGCTAACCAGCTTACTGGTCCATCATTGTATTTTAAAAATACAACCCGAATATGAGTGGCCGTCAATTACACAGTTTCCACGACCTGCATCTGCATATGCAACAAGTTTACCTTCTCCTTTAGTAAAACATAAACAATAATCTAGTGTTCCCTTTAAGTATCTTAGAACACGCTTCACTGCTTGAAAATGCTTCATTCCATGACAGTTATTAAATTGACTTAAATAACTAATTGAAAAAACTTATGTCCGGTCTTGTGCACACAGAAAGATACATTATCGCTACGTATTATTTGTTGGTATTCACCATTCTTTTTACCGTCCACTTCTTTCTCACGTTTTAAGTTTGCCTCCATCGGGGATCGTACAGCCTTAAAACCCTCCATAGCAAATCTAGCAAGAACTTCTTCTGCATACTTTGATTGATTTAGTTTGATTGTACCAGATTTTCTATCTCTGATCACCTTCATCCCAAACATTCCTGCAATTCTCCTAGGTCCTTCATTTTGAAGCTGTGGCTGATTTGTTTTTTAAGTTCCTCAGTTTCTGACTTGTTATTAGAGAAAATGAAAAAATCATCAACATGAAGGCCTATTACACTGAGATTGGAATCCTGCTTCCAACATACACACATGGATCATATTTTGATTTGACAAAATTAAGTTTCAACAAGAAAAGATTAATTTTAGCATTCCATGAACGTGCCGCCTGTTTAAGGCCATATATAGCCTTCTTTAGCTTACACACTTTATTTTCATAGCCTAGCTTAAGGAATTCTTCTGGCTGTTCCATATAGATTTCCTCATTCAACTCACCATTCAAAAAAGCTGTGGTGATATCTACATGATCCATTTCAAGATCTAATTTTGCAGCTAATCCGAACAAAATACGTATCGATGTTAATCGAATTACAGGTGCAAAGGTATCCAAGAAATCTTCACCATATTTCTGAGAAAAGCCCCTCGCAACAAGCCTTGCCTTATGGCGTACAGAGCCATCTGTGCTAACCTTTCTTTAAAAAACCCATTTACATTTGACAACATTTTTATTAGTTGGACGGCCAACTAATTCCCAGGTTTCATTATTGGTTAAAGCATGCATTTCCTCATTCATAGCTTGTTTCCATAGATCTTTATCAGTACGCTCTAGATCATCATTTACACATTGAGGATCTTGTTTGTTTATTACAACAAGATTATGGTTATCATTTTGAATTAAGAAAGAAAAACCTGCATATTCATAGTTTTCGTCCTTTAAAGGTTTTCTATGTCTAGTCGGGTATCTATTTCCGAATAAAATTGGGTGCACAGGTTCCAAATCAAAACCTCTAAATTCCTCGACATCACTATTTTCCTCATGACTATCATTTGAAACATCACTAGAATTATCATTGTAAGATAATCTTTCCAAGTCATTTGCATTATCATCATCAGTCGATGGGATTGCACCCTGCTGTTGGATCTGTATGTTGGTAACAGGTTCAACTTCAGAGTTATGCTTACTGTCTGATTTTGATACTACATTTCCTGCAGCTGACTCTATGATTACAATATCACGAGCAAAAATCAAGGTTTTAGGATTGTCTGCGCGTACCAGACGATAACCCTTAGTAGTTTCGCCATACCCTACAAGGATGCATTCAACCGATTTTTTGTCGAGTTTTCTACGCTTTTCATCCGGAATATGAACTTGCGCTTTACTACCAAAAATTCGAAGGTGCGACACATCTATTTTTTCACCAGTCCAAACTTCCTCAGGAACAGCATTCTTTATTGCCGCAGTTGGACATCTATTCTTTATGTAAATAGAAGTGTTCATGGCCTCAGCCCAAAACTTCTTTTCTAAACCTGAATCAAATAGCATGCATCTAACACGCTCCATAAGAGTACGATTTGTGCGTTCCACTACTCCATTTTGTTGGGGAGTATGAGGGATAGTTTTTTTGATGGACAATACCATTATTTTTTAAGTAATTTTCAAACTCATTACTGGTAAATTCCCCACCGTTATCGGTACGAATCACCTTTATAGACTTACCTGTATGCTTCTCGGTCATTGCTTTAAACTCTACAAATTTGGAGAAAGCTTCACTTTTTTCCTTTAGCATATAACCGAAAGTTTTTCGACTGTAGTCGTCTACAAATATTAGACAATATCTAGAGCCGGACCAAGAGGGTTCTTCCATGGGACCCATTATGTCACCATGAATTAGTTCAAGCAAATCTTTTGCTCTTTTCCCCCCAGACTTTGGGAACTTGGTCACAGTCTGCTTACCTTCTAAAAAATACTGTACATGGATCTAAACATTCATTACCAAACATTATCCCTTTTACAAGGCCTTGCTTGAGTGAGTTTAATCCCTTACGATTTAAGTGGCCTAATCGCCGATGCCATAATTCATGATCAGAAATAGGCTTACTTACTGCCAAAGCCCTCACTTGCTCTGTATTGTGTTCACTTTGATCTAATGTATAGATACCTCCTTTGAGAGTTCCAGTGAGTTCAGGTGCAACATCTAACGATATGAGATGTTCATCATACACCTTACACCCATGTTTATCAAATGTCATAACATATCCTTTTTCAGTTATTTTTGAAACAGATAAAAGATTTGTTGCCAAGTTAGGTACATGAATAACATTTTAACAATCTTAGGAACTATTTCCTCGGAATCGGAACACTTAAAGTTCGTGAGTATGTCGCCAACACCATTTGACGATATTTTACTGTTATCGGCAACAGTAATATCCTGATTGCGAAAGTTAAAATCAGTCATCCATTCTTTATTTGGAGACATGTGACATGTTGCTCCCGAATCTAATACCCAAGATTCTTTTGACACGGAGGTCAGAAATGCTGAATCTGATAGCATAGTAGTAGGCTTATTTTTGAAGCACCACCAATATTGCTATCACTACCGGAATTATTTTTATTCCATTTACTATTATCATTAGTCTTAGAATTAGATGTTTGATTTTTCTTTCTATTAGGACAATCAGGACGTTTATGTCCTTCTTCATTGCATTCGTTAGATACTACTTTATTAACAGTACCTGTAGGATTAGGCCTAGGCCCACTATTCACATTTTTCCTCCAAGGTTTTTTCTTAGTAGTAGCACCATGAGACATCAATGCAGTCGAATTTTCATCGTGACCCTTTAGTACTCTGCGGGAACTTTCTTCAAGAAGAGCGATCTTGACTTCTTCGGAAGGCGGAGTCTTCTTTTTGTCCCGTGTCAACATCATGATGAGCATTTCATAGGACTCGTCAACACCGTTCATGAGCACAAATGAAAGATATTTGTCCTCGATGGTCTCACCCATATCAATTAATTTTCGATGAATTGTGATGACACTGTTCACAAATTCTTCCATTGTCGAAAATTGGGACTGGACGACTGTTAAATAACCGTCTAGTCAGGTCAAAAACGTGACTCATACTTGACCCTTCATAAGCAGATTGTAGGCTATCCCATGCCATCTTGGATGAAGTCGCAGTTTGGACATGTAGTCTGGCGGCAGACCTGAAAAAGACCTCTAGAAACCGATTTTGCTAAACTTTTTGAGTAGAAGCTGCACACAGGTATCAAAATGTTCGTATGAACGTCAGGAATGTCATCTACCTTGTGTGCATCTTGGCATTTGTTGCGGGTGGCGGTGGGCGGAGGTCAAAGGTCACGCGGGTCATGCGCACAGCATCGTACTGTTTTGGTTATATCTCTTGAACTAATAGAGATATTACCCTCCAATTTGGATAAGTCAGTTACTGAATTACCATATATCATCCCTGTATTATGTGCATTTCGGCATTTAGTGCAGGAGGCGGTAGATGGAGGTCAAAGGTCGCGCGGGTCATGCGCGCCGCATCGCACGGTTTTGACTATATCTCCTGAACAAATATAGATACTACCCTCTAGTTTGCTTGATTCAGTTATTAAAATATAATTTCATCACCTCTGCTTTGTGTGCATCTCGGTATTTGGTAAAGATGATGGTGGGCAGAGGTCAAATGTCACCACGCGGGTCAAGCGCGCGGTGGCGTACTGATTTGGGTATATGTCCTGAACTAATAGAGATATTACCCTCCAGTTTGCATGATTCAGTCAAAGATTATTTCAGTAATTGAATTACCATTTCATCATACCTGTATTGTGTGCATTTCGGCATTTGGTGCAGGTGGCGGTAGATGGAGGTCAAAGGTCACGCGGGTCATACGCGCCGCATCGCACTGTTTTGACTATATATCCTGAACTAATAGAGATATTACCCTCTAGTTTGCTTGATTCAGTTATTGAAATACCATTCTATCACCTCTGCTTTGTGTGCATCTCTCTGTTTGGTACAGGTAGGCGGTAGGTGGAGGTCAAAGGTCACCACGGGGGTGAGGCGTGCGGTGGCGTTCTGTTTCGGGTATATCTGCTGAATGAATGGAGGTATTAATCTCTATTTTGCTTATTTCAGTTGTAGAATAACCCTCCTATCACCTCTGTGTTGTGTGCATCTCGGAATTAGTAGGTCTATATCATATTTCAAATATTTAAATCCAGCCTCAATAACCGACAATGCTACAATCAGTTGCCGCTTGCGTTACAGCACGCCCCAATCCATCACGTGCGGCTGGTCAAAGGCTTATTACTGATCCGGAAACTGTCACAGATATTTTGCCAAATTTTGGAATTTTTTATTGAACTATTTACTAACGATTACAGTGGGGTGGGGGGATTGCAGTTCACTTTTTCAACACGATCCTGGGTGGTGGTGGTGCGCAGTCGGACTACAACTCGATGTAGGGAAGTTGTCTAAGCATCTAAATATCTCGGAGTGTAAAGAGTGTTCGAGTGAAACAGTTCGACAGTGATTTAGAAGTTTTTTGTTATCTTTACTTTTCCGTACAGTATGGTGAGTTCATTATCATTTGATAACTGTACTTAAGGGTGGGTCAATCTGTTTATGTATATGTCCGTCCATTTGATGTCTGTTCACTGAGCTATTAGCTATTAACAATTAATGAGCTATTGCAATTTTTTGGTTTCGAAATTACTCGCCAATATAGACAGTTGTTGTAAGTGTAAGCGCTCTGTTTACATTGTTTGTTTGCATCAGTGGGTTCATAGAGTAGCGTTAAAAATCCGCGCTGGTTTGAAAGATAATCCTGGGCATAGCTTTATAGGAGGCATCGATCAAAAGCAATGTGAACTTATAATACCCGAATCTCTTCACATCCTACTAAAACCTATATGTAGACATGATGAGCCATCACGCAAGACGACAAAGGACGATTTGCATACCAAGATTCTTAGTATTTCCCAAGACATTGTTTTCTAGCATCTAGGGGTAAAAAATTTACGCCTAAACATGTAGGTTTTGCAATGACTGTACACCAAGAATCTTGATCCAAGGGCTTAGTGAATGTTCTATACAATGCTGACACTGTATGAGTTACGACAATGTTCGACGTGTTGACTAATCTATTGCTAATGGAATTTTTGAAAAAGATGATGTGATTATACCTTCGAACTTTATTGATTCAAAATTGTCAGGTTACATTCGTTTCGCAAATGACAACATTGATATAAATGAAGAAACCATGTCGGGCAAGGGGACGTTTCATGCCTTTTAGACTGCAGCGTACAGAAGAAGTGTTTCGGGAGAAGATAAGGTAACATTATGTTACGAGTTTGATAAAAAAAAAATGTTCAACACATAGCCCCTCTTGGTTAACAAGGGTAAACCCTCTGAGAAGGGTAAGCAAAAGCCTGAACCAGTGTTTCAACTCAATGTTCATCCTTCCATGTACGAGCAGGATAGTGAGATAATTGCTCAGGCCAACTCTAAAGACTTATAACATGGATTTTCACTCGATTACAAGTTTTTATTTCTTGTTATGTAGTATGTTTTATAATGCCTATTAAATGTGAGTACCACTCGCTCAAAATGCCAAGATGCACACAATGCAGAGGTGATAGAATGGCAATTCAATAACTGAATCAAACGAACTAGAGGGTTATATCTTTAATAGTTCAGGAGATATAGCCAAAACAGTGCGAAACTGCGCGCATGACCCGCGTAACCTTTGACCTCCATCCACCGCCGCCTGCACCAAATGACGAGATGCACACAATACAGGGATGATTTAATGGTAATTCAATAACTTAATCAAGCAAACTAGAGGGTAGTATTTTTATTAGTTCAGGAGATATAGCCAAACCAGTGCGATGCGGCGCGCATGACCCGCGTGACCTTTGACCTCCATCCACCGCCTCCTGCACCAAATGCTGAGATGCACACAATGCAGGGTTGATGTAATGGTAATTCAATAATTGCATAATGCAAGCCTGCGGATAATATCTATATTAGTTCAGGAGATATAGCCAAGACAGTGCGATGCTGCGCGCGTGACTGACCTTTGACCTCCATCCACCGCCACTGGCACCAAATGCCGAGATGCACACAATGCAGAGATGATAGAATGGTATTTCTACAACTGAATTAAGCAAAGTAGAGGCTAATATCTATATAAGTTCAGGAGATATAGCCGAAACAGTGTGATACTGCGCGCGTGACCCGCGTGACCTTTGACCTCCGCTCAGCGCCACCCGCAACAAATGCCGAGATGCACACAAGGCAGAAATAATTACTGACGTCCATACGAACATTTTGATACCAGTGTGCTGCTTCTACTCAAAAAGTTTAGCGATTTTTTTTCCCCTGCTGTCTGCCTCCAGACTAATGAACATAACAAGTGGATTGGACAGTCAGGCATATTTTGGCTAGTGCCTGTGCGTCCCTATTCTTGTTCTTGTCCGTTATAGGTTCACTGCCATCCACGAGATTCCATAGGCTCTCGAGCATTAGGCTCATTTTCATAGCAAATTTCCATGTTGAGTAATTTATTTGACCCTCTAGTTTCTCGATGGTAGGTACATGCGAAGAAACTGCTGGAAACGACATGTTTACGGTCGATTTCGCTACGAAAAACTAACCTCACTTATGAATTCACAATCAAACTATCACATTTTACGAAGATAAAACGATTGTAGAACATGATATCTTACGTTAGTTTGCGTGTCTGTGCCCATAACCTGTTAGGCAAAGTAAAGAATTGCACATTTATATAGATTAATTGTGGTTTATTGTATGAAAATGTTACAACGTTTTCTGCACGTCAAGTGTGCTCATAGAAACAGGAAGAGAGGGGGGATACAACGGAAATGGGAAGTTACAAACAAAGAATATACATCAAGGTGGCGGTGGAATATATACCGGCAAAATTCAAAAAGACATTAGGTTATAAAACACAAATAAATGTAACGAGAACAACAACAGAGCAACCAAGTGATTCACTTGTGCCTTGTTTCAGACTCTGTACGACGCATCATGGAACAACCAACTACAGCAACAACGCCATGAGCTGGAACTTCAGTTTCAAAACAGCCAGAACATCTGCCCAAACTTGGTAACTACCTTATACGCTATTTCTTGCACACATAATTAAAGCAGAGAACGCACTACAGCCGTTCACTTCACTTCAGATCCTTCCAGTTCAGCATTCTGCGTCAAATTGTAATGCACTGACTCATATGAGACACCACGCACTTGCTCCGACATGTACATTGTAAACTTCCTCGATAATCCTCGATTTCTCGAGTGAGCATCTAGGCGGACAGCCGGACGGGGTAGAAGATAGTTCCAATTGAAGCATCGTGTTGAGTTCGCTAATAAAATTGTCCAACTATGGGGTCGAGAAACAGATTGGAACTGAAGAACCGAGTGTAGCATACTTGCTCCAACGAAAGAATGCAGATGCTTGGTAGTGGTGGGGGTAGAATGAATGCGCGGTAAAAGGAATGTCGCCTTTGTGTATGAAAGAGAAATATATTTTACAAACGCAAGCAAAAATTATCTGTGCTAGATCACAGAGTTCCTCCGTGTGCAAGATCCACGCTGAGCTAGCGTGTAAATAGAGTTGTACAAAGTTGTTATGTTGGGAAAACAATTTCGAGCCATCTGCATTCTTGCGTTGGGACCACTATACCTGGTCGCATGGCCCTGAGCGGAGCTCCGTAACTGAGTGGGTAGACTCTAAATAAAGTTTATTTATTTATTTATTTATTTATTTATTTATTTATTTACGGTACCGAAGTGATTACTCACACCACTCTGGCCACGGCACTGAGCTGAACGGCTGTAATGCGTTCGCTGCTTTTAGAAAGACAGGCAAACAGTACTTTCTGACACAATACAAATAATAATTTATATATAATGATATATATGGCGAGAATGAAAGAGAATGAAGTGGGAATGAAAGACAAGTCATTTGAAACGTCGATGAGCTTATTAAATATTTGTTATAAAACATATTATATTGCGTGATTATTTCCGTAACGAATGAATCACGAAAGTCTACAACTAAACATAATTTTAACCTAGGTTTTATAGTAGGCGTCTATGACGCTGTGATGTTAGTACTTTAGACTGAAATTAAAAAAGTGCCTACACTACTTTGGTGTTTTCCTAGTAGGCCTACCCGGAATATCCGGGTTCAAAAAACGGTCGGGATAGATTTTTGAAATTTCTATTGCATTAAAACACGATAGAACATGTTTTGAATTGCATATACAGTACTATGGAAAACATAGCCAGTACGAATTACGTGTAAAGATTGCAAGGTTTACTCAATCTCCGAGCGGAATTTTTGGGAACCTTGAGCGTGCAACATTCGATTCACTTTGGTTACTCCATGCAAACATGATTTTTTTTAAACTAGGGAAACGCCAAAGTCGTTTGTTAAACGAGTGAGTGAGCCATGTGTTAAGTACCCGATTACATTACTTTTCTTCCCCCTACCTTGGGCCTACCTAGCCTATCATAGGCTAGAGAGGCGCATTATGACCTTACAGTTGACGCGCCCGTCCCCGTATACCAACTAAACTTTAAAAACTATTATTTATACGAATATAATTATCAAACTTAAATGCAAATGTTCCCGGGTACTCACCACATGACTCGCTCACTCGTCTCACTACGACTTTGGCGTTTCCCTATAGTCTAGTTGGCTAAGGCGCCCTTGTAGCCGAAATGTGAAAGAAGTGAGTTCAATTCCCTGGTCGGGAAAGATTTTGTAATTTCTAAATTGTATTTCAAAAATAATTGAACATGATTTGAAATGCATAATATAACGCAGTGTTGTCCATCATCTGTGGCAATAGGGCCTACTATGGTAAACATAGCCAGTACGAAATACGTGAAAATATTGGCAAGGTTTACTCAATCTACGAGCGAATTTTGTGGGTACCTTGACGTGCAACATTCGACAGACCTTGCATGGGCACGGCATTTCACGGCCAGGCGAATAATAAACAAAAAATATATTTTCAAAATCTAAAACATTGTACCCGATTACATTAATATCTTCCCCTACCTTAGGCCTACCTAGCCTATCATAGGCTAGAGAGGCGCATTATGACCTTACAGTTGACGCGCCCGTCCCCGTATGCCAAACTAAACTTTAAAAAACTATTATTTTATACGAATATAATTATCAAACTTAAATGCATATGTTCCCGGGTACTCACCACATGACTCTCTCACTCGTCTAACTACGACTTTGGCGTTTCCCTGGTCTATTCCCTGGTCTAGTTGGCTAAAGCGCCCTTATAGCCGAAATATGGGAGACGTGGGTTCAATCCCCTGGTCGGGAAAGATTTTGTAATTTCGAGATTGTATTTAAAAAATTATTAAACATGTTTTGAAATGCATATAACGCAGTGAAGTCCATCATCTGTGGCAATAGGGCCTACTATGGTAAACATAGCCAGTACGAAATACGTGAAAACATTGCAAGGTTTACTCAATCTACGAGCGGAATTTGGGGGTACTTTGACTTAAAACATTCGACAGACCTTGAATGGACACGGCATTTCACTGCCAGGTAAATAAAAAACAAAAAATATCTTTTCAAAATCTAAAACATTGTCGTTAAAATAATTTCATAACATTGGAAGTCTATTTTTCAGTTTATTATTTCTTGTATGTTAAATCGCAATGAATCTTGCTGATTTTGTTAGCAGTTCTCAATAAACTCGTACCGGATGTCCGTTTAAAATTTCAGCGCAATCTGTTCAGCGATTCGGCTGATTTTTAACGTACACACACACACACACACACACACGCACGCACGCAGAAAAACAATAAGGGCCGTTTAAGTCGAATGGAAATCACTACGTTCGCTACGCTCACTCGTTCAATGATTTATTTAAAAACAAAAAACACTGTCGTTAAATTAAATGTGAATTTCTCAGCCTATTTCAAATTTATTATTTTGCTATTTTGCTATTTTGCTCTAAATCGTCACTGCACTCTAAATACTTGTACTGGATGTATGTTTAAAATTTAAGCTCACCCTGTTTAGCAGAATTTAGCAGCAAAATCACTCTCTCACAGAAAAAAAGGAGTGCTGTTTGAGTTGTGTTGTAGACTTAGTCGCTTCGCTCCCTCGACTACTGAACACTTGAA
This sequence comes from Sweltsa coloradensis, assembly GCA_024449915.1. Classification (NCBI taxonomy): domain Eukaryota; kingdom Metazoa; phylum Arthropoda; class Insecta; order Plecoptera; family Chloroperlidae; genus Sweltsa; species Sweltsa coloradensis. Next base: position 18,782 of record JAMZAV010006705.1, on the reverse strand, counting down.
AGTAAACATGGCTGGATGAATGCGTTGACCTATCAGCTTGCCAAGTACCTAACTCAAGAGCTGAGGTGATACACATTTATTCAACTTGTATTGGGAAGCGCAGCGCTCTAGTACGCGGTCTGGGGAGAACTTGTTGAACTTGTTGTGTGGCTCGTTGGTCTTGTGGTTAGCGTCTCTGCTTCCAATGCAGAAGTTCCAGGGTTCGATTCCCGCGTAAGTCAGAAGTTTTTAACTTCTGATTTGGACTTAAGTTCCTGTATTAGGTATTTGTAAACGGTGACTTTGGAGCCGTCCTAGCAACGAGGCACAAAATACATTCAAGGTTGTTCTGAATCGGCCTTGTTGATTCTCGCGTTTTCCCGCGGGTGTTCGCACTGTCCATACCACTAATTGTTATATTTAAAAAACGATCTTTGGTTGGTTATCGCTCACTCGTCGATTGCGTCGGGGCCTACAGGGTTGGCTTGGTCACTTTGGTTTACTGTCCGCAACTGTAAATCAGTTATATGGCTGAGTGGCTGAGCTCTAAATAAATTTATCGTTTATTTATTTATTTATTAACTAGAGTTTAGTTGATCAGAATTCGTAGTATGCCGCGTTGCCCGCAGCTTATGCCACACTTTGCCATTTATTTTGTGTATTATTCCGCAATTTCGAATACAATATACGTTCACACATTTTATGTATCTAGTGGATTATATCATTTAACGTCCAATAGGCGAGATTTTGTAATAGTGATTGATTGATTGATTGATTAAGGTCTTTTTTAAAGGCTATTCCACCGGTTTTCTATTTTCCAAAAAAGTACAAAGTTAAAATATAGTGAATGTCTTTGAAACTGGTATTTTAGAAAACCCCCAAAAATATTTTTTCCCAAAATTTTTTCGACCCGGTACACGGCCAATATACTCCCTCAAAAAAAATTTTAAAATTAAATTTCGCCAGGGCCACCTTTTAAAAGTAGGTGTTGTGTTTTTTGTGACTTTAAATTTTTTAACTGTTTTTCTATGGACTGATGGAGAAAAATTTATTTTAACAATTGTTTTTCCCAGCGAATTTTTTCGTTTGGGGGGTATTTTTTACCGATTTTTAACGCCAAACAAAAATTCGCAGGAAAGACAATTGTTAAAATAAATCTGTTTTTCTCAGTTTTTGTAAAAAAAAAAAAACAGTTGAAAAATTTTAAGTCAAAAAGCACAAAAACCCTACTTGAAGGGGGGTGCAATGGCGAATTGAAAATTTTAAATTATTTTGAGGTGGCTATATTGGCCGTGTACCCGGGTCAGAAAAATTTGGAAAAAAAAAAAAATTTTTTATTTTTTAAAATACCATGTTTCAAAGCCATTCACTATATTTGACTTGTAGTATTTGGAAAATAAAAAAGCGGTGGAATCCTTTTAAGGGGGGAAATTTTCCCAAATGCAATCCACATTGTTTTCAAAAAGAAAATTATTGTCTTTAAAAGGGCCCCACAACATACTCCATATTTTTTTTGTAGCATGATGCAAAATATCAATTGACAATAATACAATCAAAGACCCGAACGGTGGGCATATACAGTGTATAGGCTAAAAATAAAATATTTCGATTTATAGAGAACTGGTGTCATAAATAACTTAAATTGGGGCACCGAAATAAAACGTGACCGGGGGTTCATTGAAAATACGTGGAATTGGATTTATTTTATAGGCATGGTATCAATAAATAGAATCATTTAGTTGGCCTACACTTTGTCATATTTCGTTTTTTCCCTTCTTTTTCCAAAGGATAAAAACGTACTAGTTGACCAAAGTTTTTAAAACTGAAATTTTGTATTTGGGTTTTTTTAAAAACAAAAAAGAATCCCAAACTTTTAAAAATTTTAATTCTATTATATTCTAATTACAAGGGAAATTCGTGTGTATTAAAAGGGAATATCCCTTTAACAACATATTGGTTTTGAATTCCTTCTAAGTGTGTTTTTTAAAGGGAATATCCTACACAACATATTGGGTTTTTTTGAATTCCTTCATAAGGGTGATTTAAAGGGGAATATGCCCCCCAAAAAACATATTGGTTTACTTGAATTCCTTCATAAGTTGTATTAAAGGGAATAATGCCTACAAAAACATATTGGCTTAAATTCCCTATAAATAATTTAACTATGTCCTACTTTTCCAAATTTTTTAAATTTTCACATTTTAAATATTAAAAATATTTTTACCCCCATTTTTATTTTTTTAACTTTTAACTTTTAAAATTTTTAAAAACCAAAATGGGGGGGGGGGGGGGGTAAAATTTTTCCCGGTTCTATGTATTATTAAAACCCAAAAGACGCGGCGAACAAATGATCTTCCTTGTTTCTCATGTCGTCGGAGATTCATTTATATTGAGCTTTTTATTAAATTTTTATTAAATTTTTTGACGACTATAGGCCTAAATTTTTTTGAAAAGTTGATTCATCCCCTTCAAAGATATTTTTCCCCCTTTTGCTTTGTCATATGAAAAGAGCAGAAAGGGAAGTTTAAAATTTAAAAACTAAAAGTAAATTCATAACCCGTATTCTATTCTGGGGAATTCACAAATAAAATAAATGACATTTAGGCCCAAAGGGAAAACTATTAGAATAAAGCGGCGATTATAAAACCCGTTTAGTCTTAAAACTCTCCCAAAAAGCTCAGACAAACAAACAATTTAACCCTTCCCCAAAACCCCACCCACATCAACATGGGCCTACCTCAAAAATGTCCCACCCTCAACATGACCCCCCCTCAAAAATGTTCACAGACACCCCACACGAGGCAGAGCTTCCACCACTTTAAAAAACTACTAAACCACCCCCCCTACCCAAATGCACTTAGCACGTGTAGTCGAACCCTTCATTGTAGGACGAGCGGACCGTGGAAAAAAACCCGTGCCCCCCCAAAAACCGTCTAATAGGATACGCGTTTTACACCTGACCCACCTACCTTTAACCCTGACCCACCTCAACAAAGTTCCCCAGACACTACCCCGAGGCAGAGCTTCCACCATTACAACACTACAGCCCGTCCGTACTAAAAAAGCCTTTGCAGTGTGAGCGACCCGTTTTAATGTAGGACGAGCGCGACCCTGGAGAAAAACCCGTGCCCCCAAAAACCCTCTATTTCCGGGTAAAGCGTTTTTTACACCTGCCCACCTCAAAATGGGCCTACCTCCAAAATGTTTTCCCCCTCAAAATGTTCACAGACACCCACACGAGGCAGAGCTTTTTCCCCATTAAAAACTACCCAGCACCATCCGTACTAAATGACTTAAGGGCCCCTGTGAGTCCCACCCGTTCCCTATGTAGGAAAGAGCGCGGGCACGTGGGGGAAACCCGTGCCCCCAAAAACCGTCCCCATATAGGATACGCGTTTTAAAACCCCGACCCGACCCACCTAAAAATGACCCACCTCAACATGTTCCCAGACACTACACGAGGCAGAGCTGCCACCCTTTCAACACTACTACCCCCTCCGTTTCAAAATTGCACTTAGCAAGTGTGAGCGACCCGTTCATATGTAGGGCGAGCGCGACACGTGGAGAAAACCCGTGCCCCCAACACCGTCTATATAGGATGCGCGTTATACACCGACCGACCTACCTCAACATGACCCACCTCAAAATGTTCACAAAAAACACACGAGGGAGAGCTTCCACCAATTTCAAAACTACAGCCCCACCCCGTACAAAAAGCACTTAAACACTGTGAGTCGACCCCCTTCATATGTAGGAAAGAGGGCCCAAAGTGGGGAAAAACCCGTGGGCCCCCAAAACCCCTCTTTTATAGGATGCGCGTTATACACCTTACCCGACCCACCTCAACATGACCCACCTCCAAAATGGTTTTACAAACACTACACGAGGCAGAGGGTTCCCCCATGACCAAAACTACTAGCCCCCCCTCCTACTAAATGGAATTAGCAAAGTGTGAGTCGGAAACCCTTTTATATGTAGGCGAGCGCGACACGGGGAGAAAACCCGTGCCCCCAAAAACCCCCTTATAGGGTTTTCGCGTTATACACCGAAACCCGGGCCCCACCTCAACAAAGACCCACCTCAAAATGTTCACAAAAAACTACACGAGGGAGAGCTTCCACCATTACAAACCCACTAAACCCCATCCGTACAAAATGCACTTAGCAAAGTGTGGGGTCGACCCCCCTTCATATGTTTGGACGGGGCGCGACACGTGGAGAAACCTGTGCCCCCCAAAACCGTTTTATATAGGATGCGCGTTATACACCCGACCCGACCTACCTCAACATGACCCACCTCAACCCTGTTCACAGAAAAATACACGAGGCAGAAACTTTTCCCCAAATTTCAAAACACTAACCCCAAACCCCTACAAAAAAGCACTTAGCCCCGTGTGAGTCGACCCGTTTTAATGTTTGGGCGAGCGCGACACGTGGAGAAACCTTTGCCCCCCCCAAAACCCTCTATATGGATCGCGTTATACACCTGAAAACCCGACCCTCAACATGACCCACCTAACATGTTCACAGACACTACCGGGCAGAGCTGCCCCCCATTACAACACTCCTAGCCCCCCCTCCCCTACTAAAAGCACTTTCACCCTGTGGGGCGCCCCTTTTTTATGTAGGGCAAACGGGGACAGTGGAGAAACCGGGGGCCCCCAACACCGTCTATATAGGATACGCGTTTATTTCCCGACCCAAACCCAAACCCCAACATGACCCCCCAACATGTTCCCCAGACACTACACGGGCCCGAGCTACCGCCCTTACAACACACTAGCCCCATCCGTAATAAATGCACCCTTTGCACGTGGGGGAGCGGAAACCCCTTCCCTATGTAGGGCGAGCGCGACCCTTTTGGGGAAACCTGTGCCCCCAAAACCGTCTATAAAAGGATAAAGCCCTTATTTCCCCCTGACCCGACCTACCTCAACATGACCCACCTCAACCCTGACCTTTCCCAAAATGGGCCCAAACCCCAAAAATGTTTTACAGACACTACACGAGGCAGAGCTTCCACCATTACAACACTACTACCCCATCCGAACTAAAGCCCCTTAGCACGTGTGAGCGCCCGTTCATAAGTTTGGACGAGCGCGACACGTGGAAAAAACCCCGTGGCCCCCCAAAACCGTTCTATATGGATACGCGTTTTACACCGCCCCCACCTTAAACCCCAAAATACCCCCTCAAAAATGTTCACAGAAACTACAAAGGCAGAGCTTCCCCCCATTTTCAACACTACAGCCCCATCCGAACTAAATGCACTTTGCCCCGTTTGAGCGAAAACCCCTTTTAATGTAGGACGAAACGCGACACGTGGAGAAACCTGTGCCCCCAACAAATCCCATTAGGATAAAGCGTTTTAAAACCTGACCCGACCTACCTCAAAAAATGTCCCACCACAACATGGTTTACAGGGGCCCCTACACGAGGCAGAGCTACCGCCATTACAACACTACCCAGCCCCCCTCCGTACTAAATGCACTTAGCACGGTGAGGGCGACCCGTTCATATGGAGGACGAAACGGGGACACGTGGATAAACCGGGGCCCCCAACACCGTCCCATATAGGATACGCGTTTTTACACCTGACCCCCCCTCAACATGACCTACCTCAACATTTCACAGAACCCACACGAGGCAGAGCTTCCACCATTTAAAAACCCCTAGCCCCAAACCCTAAATAAATGCACTTAGGGACGGTGAGCGACCCGTTTTTATGTAGGACGAGCGCGACACGTTTTGGGGAAAAACCCGTGGCCCCCCAAAACCCCTCTATATAGGATAAAGCGTTTACACCTGACCCGCCTACCTCAACATGACCCCCTCAACATGTTCACAGGGCACTACACGAGGCAGAGGGTTCCACCCTTACAACATACTACCCCGTCCGTACAAAAAGCCTTAGCACGTGTGAGCGACCCGTTTATATGTAGGCGGCGGACACGTGGAGAAAAACCCGTGCCCCCAACACCGTTTTATATAGGAATTTCGCGTTTAACACCGACCCCCAATACCCCAACATGTTTTTCCCGACACTTCCCCGAGGCCCGAGCTGGGCCCCCATTACAAAACTACTACCCCAAGTCTGTACTAAATGCACTTAGCACGTGTGAGTTTACCCGTTTTATATGTAGGGCGAGCGCGACACGTGGAGAAAACCCGTGCCCGAAAATGAGCCCCAACCCCCGTCTTATAGGGATCCCTTAAAAAACCCGAAAACCCCGGGCCAAAAAGAAAAACTCCTTTCACATGGAGACACGCCCCACATTTAAACCTTCAGCTACGATTTTGTATTTTTACCCGATTTTTTCCCAAACCCTCCCAAAACAGTTGTCGTAAAAAAGGCCCCTTTACTGGGGTTCGAACCCCCAAAAACCAAACTTTTAAAGTGCCATAGCTCTCCCCAATTTAGCTACCGGGACCAAAAGAGCAACCTTCACTAAAAAATGTTATTTGTTGGTCCCGGACTTCCATGACATAAAAACCCCAAAAGAAAACCCGCAATTTACTGTCATAACTGAAAGATCACTGGGGGGAAACCAATTTACATTTTATCTCCCCTGAGTAAGGTTTGTTTTGAATATTTGAGTTTTTAAACTAAAACCCGCCCTTTTAAAAGGGCAGGGTTTTTTGATTTTAATTTCCCCGTCGGGCTAACTTTTACGACAATTGGGTTTGTGTAATCAGTTTTAAACAGGTTTTCCCCTACATTTCACTAAACTTTCTTGTCTAGTTCCAGCGTCGTCAGCAGGGGGCGTCCCGGGCCCGCACTCGGGTAAAAAGTTTTACCGGCTGTTTTACACTACACTAAAAAACTTGTTCTGTTTTCCCGATGGCGTCGTCAAACAGGGGGTCGCTTTGGCGGCTCTGGGCCCCAACAAGATTCCTCAAGTCCCCCAAGGGGATTCCCAAATGTCAAGGTTCCTAAAAATGATGAAAATCCCGGGGTTCCCCGCTCAAGCTGCCCAACTACCCAATGATTTTTTAAAAATTCGCAGCCTCGCCCCGGGATTTTGAAAGGGCAGTCGCAAACCCTCTTTAAAATGTAGATGAAATACCCTTTAAATAAAAAAAAAATAAATTTTATTTAGAGTCTACCCCCTCATTATAAAAACTGATTTTCAGTGGGGGGACTTTTTAAAACAAAACGACCCAAACCAAAACCCCGCAGGGCCCCCACCCCAAAAAGAAGAGTTAGCGATAACCAACCCAAAATCGATATTTTGAATAGGGAAAAATAGGGAATCAGTGGTATGGACAGTGCGAACCCCGCGAATCAACGCCAGAATCAACAAGGCCGATTCAGAACAACTCTGAAATTTATTATTGTGCTTCGTTGCTAGGACGGCTCCAAAGTCACCGTTTACAAACTCCTAAGACAAGAACTGATGGCTTAAGTCCAAATCAGAAATTAAAAAACTTCTCTTTAAGAGGAGTCGCCGAGGCTGGCGCGGAGACGAGTTTAGGCGCTCAGCTTTCTGTTTTTTTCGGGTAAACGGTTATAACACCGTTATCAAATTTCACACTACGTTAATAAAGAATAAATCTGTGTTTATGCATTATGCGTATTCCTCAATTAATTCATTGATTTTGGATTAAAAATTAGTGAAATCACCGAAATTTACTCAAAGTTGGTCAAATTCGGAATTTATTCCAAGTGTACAGATAATCCTGTCAAATAAGAATTTTTTGAGGAAAAAATTGCGATGTCGCTGATTTTTGTAGAGACCTTCCTTGAATGATACTTATCAACATACTAAAACTCCCCTACAATCGTACTGGAGCTTCGGCCGCCATATTGGAAAATGGCGGCTTAAAAGTGTTTGTTATCGAATATCTCCAAATTGGTTTGAGATAGACAAAATATCTCAATGACAAAAATATTCCCCGTTTAATTCCCTACAAAACAGGTGTTTCTATAGTTTTAGTAGAGGCAAAGGTTAAGTCACAAAATCGTGGTTTCTATGTTGCTTATTGGAGCACCAGCTTATTTCCCAATTTTCACGCCCAGCATCAAACAATGCCCGGTAAATCCGTAAGAAATCGATTTAAATACAAAAGGACTTTTGTACGGGGTTCATGAAAGCTTCCATTAGTATTTTAAAAAATCAGTTCTGCGAAATCGGATTTTGCATTTACCCGGAATTTGGGTTTTCCCATTGTTGGCATTTTCTAAGAAATACATATTTTACTGTCCATTATTAAGCACTAAATAGCATTGGAGGAAAAATTCTTTCTACGCACATTGAAATGACTTAAATAGTGATCCGATTACAACCAAAGTTTAAATCCAATATGGCTGCTAATTCCTAATATTCACAATATGAATACTTTTTTCGTGCTGTTTTTTACACTCTTTTTGTTACATAATTCACTTTGATGTTGCGGATATTAGGAATTAGCAGCCATATTGGATTTAAACTTTGGTTGTAATCGGATCATTGTTTGAGTAATTTCAATGTGCGTTGGAAGAATTTTTCCTCCAATGCTATTTAGTGCTTAATAATGGACAGTCAAAAGGTATTTTTGAGGAAATCCCAACAATGGAAAAACCCAAATTCCGGTAAATGCCAAATTCGATTTCGCAGACCTGATTTTTAAAATACTAATGGAAGCTTTCATGAACCCCGTACAAAAGTCCTTTTGTATTTAAATCGATTTCTTACGGATTTACCGGGCATTGTTTGATGCTGGGCGTGAAAATTTGGAAATTAGCTGGTACTCCAATAAGCAACATATAAACCACGATTTTGTGACGTAACCTTTACCCTACCAAAACTATAGAAGACACCTGTTTTGTAGGGAATTAAATGGGGAATATTTTTGCCATTGAGATATTTTGTCTATCTCAAACCAATTTGGAGATATTCGATAACAAAACACCGTTTGGCTGCCATTTTCCAATATGGCGGCCGAAGCTCCAGTCCGATTGTAGGGGAGTTTTTAGTATGTTGATTAGTATTATATAAGAAAGGTTTCTGCAAAAATTCAGCGACATAGCAATTTTTTCCTCCAAACGTGAATATACGATCTTATTTGACAGGACTCAAATTTGCTAACTGGATATCAACGTTTAAATCAATATGGACACGCAGGCTAATTTGGTTTTTATCGAAAGATGAACGGTTTTGGTGGGAATTTCCAAATGTAATCCATGTTTTGGATTTCTCATTTTTCACGTTTTAGACCTATGTAATCAATATAAAAGTACTTTATTAACATCCATTCTTAATTTGGTAATGATATTACCAACCTTGCAGCAGAAATGATCAAAACCTGGGTGCGCACATTTGAGTTGGGCCGGTTCAATGATTCGTTTCGTTCAAGTTTCCTTGTATTCAAGGACAAAACATAATCAATCTGAAGGATGTATTGTGTTTTATCATCTTTGCTCATTTTGATTCTGTTGACCAACTAATGCAGGCTTTAAAGAAATGGCAATTAGTTCATTTCTAGCTGCCTGTCAAAATATAAATTACTCTCAACGTTCAGGGACATGTTCGTCAATGGAGATGGTCGCCCACCTGTTGCGAGTGGACAAGCCGGGAGGGAACGGGAAGCAGGTGCGCGTCTGGCAGTGCGGGGTCTGTCGTCGCGAGTTCTTCAACCGTTACACGCTGGTTCGTCACATGCCCACCCACACGGACGAGCGCCACTTCATGTGTGATACTTGTGGTAAAGCTTTTCGCCAGGTAAGGCACAGTCTGCACTCTCCTTTATATTATCCCGCAGCACCACATATTCAAAGGAACTCGAAGTGGGAGCGTTTTATTTGGATTATTATAATAAAAAAATTCTAGTAGCCTAAGCTTTGTTTATAAGTCAATTGAAATTATTTTAGGTTGTGATTTTTTAACAGTCTTACAAGAAATCTAAAGCAAGGAACTGCTGTACTGCTAAAAAAAATTTTATTAAATCACTCAAATATTTTGTTGATTTACTTTTCATGTAAGGCAGTTGAAAAACATAATTTATATGGAACTTTGATTATTTATATTGCTCATTTTTAGTATCTCAAATGAGCAAATGTGAGTCATATCGCCCACATTCGTGTTTCTTTGATTGCTTGCCATCATCTTTGCCCTATACCTAACCCGTGATATGTGTCTAAAAGGTACCCGTCTGGGCCCAGGGAAAAAATTTACCCAAAACCTGTAGGCCTATCTGCTAATCGCAAAAGACGAGGAAAGTGAAAAAGTCCGCCTAGAGATTAGCTCTGGTGGTCGTCGTCGGGGAACTCTCCCCTGTCCCTTGAGGACCTTCCCGACGACGCCGCCAGCCGCCAACGACGACCATGACAACACGAACGACGACGAAGACAATTACGACCGCGCGTGAGAACCCCTTCTTCCTCTCCCTACCCGTGTCTGGTTCTGTCCAGCAACCAGTAGGCCTACCAACTGTCAAAAAAACAAGCTTAAACCGTGAAAGAAACTTATGCGTTTTGCAACACATGCAAGCAGACTTTCTTCACGGTTTGAATCTCTCGAAGAGGACACGGGGAACCAACTCCCAACCCAGCATCTCCACACCTCAATCTGAGGAAGGGTTATCTGAAGACAAGGTGCAGAAAACGTCAGCCGCTATTATGAGATGGGAGGGGCAGCTTGAGAGGCAGACATGCGGTAAAACAAGCCCTCATGGAGGAGTTTGAGGGAGTGAAGAAGTATCTTCGTGAAATCGACGACACTGTCAAAGAGCACTGAGAGAGGATCGACGCCGAAGAGCCGTCGGAACTGCCTTGTGCCCGTCCCCGGAGAAACCAGCAAGAAGATCGTCGAGACTGTTTTGGGTTGCATTTTATGCTCAGCTGAGAGTAGCGTTTTGGCATTGCTTCCAAATTAAGAACAGTTACCCTAGCCCGCCCCAACATTCTGTGAGTTCGAGTCCTTTTGTTATTGTTGTCTGTTCACCGATCCCTCCCTTCCTTCAATGGCCATGTTGTAAACTACCTTTTCTATCACAAAGTTTATTGAGGTCTGACAACGATTACGGTTTACCCTTCGCAACTCCTCAAGCTACATCCACAACTAATTTTTCTTAGATTTCTATAAAACTAATAAAATATTAAAAAAAAAATTAAAAGAATTAAATTCATATTCATTCACAGTATCACAACAAGTGGAACACATTTACGTAATTTTGACACAACGCCGTGCATTCGAATCCCGCGAAAAAGTCCATTTATTTTGTCATTGACTCTCTAATCATATTTTACTAGGAAAACACTTTTGTCCCCCTCGCGTTGATGGATGAGCTTTTTGTAAGTTTTGAGTTTGCGTGGGATCTCTTTTCTTATCAAGTGCCTTTTGAAAGCATTTTAGGTGACTGTTGTCAAGTTAGTTTCCATTGTAACTTGTTAATTGTTATTAAATTCCCCAAAAAACTTAATTTAAAACGTTTATTTATATGGTTTCTGGATAATTTTTTAACTTTTTCTTTCAAAACGCAATACATCACCATTAGCGTAATGTCCATTAAAAAATGTACTTTAAACCCCACCCGTTTGGTCAGAATCGGCCCAAATGTACGAAAAAATCGCACAAAAAAAAAAAACTCGTTTTAAAAAACCATTATTCTTATAGATTCTAGTAATTTTTTCAACTTTTTTTTCACAAAGTACTACATCCCCATAACCCTTTAAAGTCCCTTAAAAAAATTTAACGTTTTTACCCCCGCCCCCTTTGGTCAGAATCGGCCCAAATGTGACAAAAAAATCGCACTAAGAACGAAAAAAAAATCGTTAAAAGTACAAATTCATGAGAAATTTTTTTTCGATTGACCCAAAACGTACAAGTCTAAGTTTTAGAGATTTTTGAAGGTTTTTCCCTTTTTTTTTCCCCCCCCCCAAAATGCATTGGCGTTTGCCCTTAGAGGAGCGAACAAACAGACAGAAAAACAAACAAAAAAACCAAAACCCCCGAGCTTTTTTTCTTGGGGAAACGAAGTGAAAAACAAAAAAAAAAAAACGGTCAAATTGAAGTCTTCATTTCGCTCGTACGCTCGCACGCTCATCCGTTTATTTGTAACCGTGAAAATAAATACAAACATTTTATAATTTATAAAAAAAATTTTTGCCACTGTAACATTGGTTAAAATTTTTCATTGAATGTGTGGGGCTGGCCAGTCTTGGGAGAATATATTTGGAGGGGAGCGAACGGACTTAATTAAAAACTGACCCCCCAAAAAAAATCATCTCCAAGTTTTTGTTTTTTTGTTTTTTTTCTGTTGTTCCACGCTACCGGGCAAACGGCTTATCGATCTTGATGAAAATTGGAGGGGCCCTTCGAAACTTTGAACTTGATTGCCACTTTTTAAGTCCCAATCAATAAAATTTTTCCCCATGAATATCGTACTTATACGATTTTTTTGATTTTAAGTGCGATATTTTCGTGGCATTTGGGCCGATTCTGACCAAAAGGGTGGGCTACAAAGTTCATTTTACTGGGCATTACGGGAATGGTGATATTCTTTTTTAAAGAAAAAAGTTGAAAAAGTTATCAAATTAAATCATGCCGTATATATACGTCCATGCAAACGGCATCCGTACGTGCATGCGATATATACGCGCCGCAACACTTTTCCCCTTCGTGTGTCTGGCATGCCGTAAATATACGCGCCCAACATTCCCACTTGTGTGTCTGTGCAGCCTAATTTTCCGGCCGAACACTTCCCACTTCGTGTGTCGTGCTGCCGTATATATACGCGCCGCAACACTTCCCACTTCGTGTGTCTTTGGGATGCCGTATAATTTTCGCGCCGCAACACTTTTCCCCTTCGTGTGTCTGTGATGCCCTTTTATTACGGCCCCCAACACTTCCCATTCGTGTGCTTGGCATGCCCTTATATTCGCGCCGAAAAAACCCTTCCCACTTCGTGTGTCTGGCAGGGGTAATATACGCGCCCCAAACTTCCCCCTTCGTGTGTCTGTGCAGCCTATATTACGCGCCGCAACCTTTCCCCCTTCGTGTGTCGTGCATGCCGTATAATACGCGCGCAACACTTCCCCCTTCGTGTGTCTGGCATGCCGTATATTTACGCGCCGAAAAACCCTTTCCCCCTTTGTTTTTGCTTTCATGCCTAAAAATACGCGCCGCAAAAACTTCCCATTCGTGTGTCTGTGCAGCCGTAAAATACGGCCGAAAAAATTCCCCCTTCGTGTGTCTGTGCATGCCGTAAATATACGTGCCGTAACACTTCCCATTCGCTGTGTCTGTGCATGCCGTAAATATACGCGCCGCAACACTTCCCCCTTTTTGTGTTGTCTTTTCCGATATATACGCGTATTACGCCACAGCAGAGGTCTTCTTCTGTGATTTTTGTTCTGTTATGTTGGTGGTAGATGAGCAATTTTCGAGGCTATTAAAGGGATAGGAGCCTTTTTTTTCATCTGTGCAGTTTTTTTCCCTCGCGTAGGGGTTTTATTATTTAGAACAGTCGGTTTTTTAGATTCAGTATATTTGGAGGGTGAACTGAATGATTTAAATTAATTACAGTGATGATACAAAAAAATAATTGAGTTACTTGCAAAAATGGCAAAGAAATGATAGTAACAACTCAATTATAAATAAGGGCATTTTACCTTAAAAATTAATACACAGGGGAAGAACAACTTCTGAAAATAAATTCCACAGTTAAGGGGTTAATATGAGTTTTTTTTAGGTTTATAATTAACAAGTAACAATAGAAACTTGACACAATCACCTACAATGCATTCAAAAAGCACTTGCAAAGGAAAAGTGGTCCTACGCAAACTAAAAACTCACAAAAAAAGTTAATCATTGATGTGCGTATGATAAATATATTTTTTATATAGTGTATAAAATAGACAATACCGAGCTGCCACAACACCGCCTGCACCAGGATTTAAACCCGGAACCATCGGCACAGGAAAACATGAATAAAACCAACATACCAACATACATAACAATGCGGGAGATCCGTGGTTCGGTTCCCGGTTTGGACGGACTTTTTTTAATTTCTGAATTGCAGTAAATAATATCAATTACACCTACGGGAGTGTTTCCCGACCAAAACAAATCGAGAAATAACACTCCCATCGCAATACTGAGATTAGGGCACCCGTATTCGTTACTGTCCTTGATCCGCCGATGATTACCTGAGGAAATAAAAAGTGAGGAAACATGATCATGTTTAAAAGAAAACTGAGATGCTACCTATAGAAAAATGTCTGTGTAATATAAGTGATTTTAAGGAAGCATGACTACTACTTACTGTTCTGTAGGCTATGTGTAGAGAGGCTTCTCACTCGACGAGTGATGTATATATGATGTATATATGTAAATGTATAATGATGTAATTATTAGTATATAATTAATTAATTAATCTATCTTTTATCAGTAAAGTAGTTTGTTGGATGAGCGTAGCGAGCGAAGCGAAGATTCCATTTCACTACACTGGAGAAAAAAATCCGGAATGTTTTTTTTTTTTTTTTCTTTTTTCTTTTTTTTTTGTATTTTTGTCTGTTTGTTAGCACGATTCCGGCTAAACCGATACTCCGATTGCGATGAAATTTTATGGAGGTCTTCGAAATCTCTGAACTTAGAACTGCCACGTTTTTTGAGCACAATCGAAAAAAATTTTCACATGAAAAATCGCAATTTTACGATTTTTTTCGATTTTTTTAAAATTTCTTTCGACTTACAACACCTACATGCTTTGTCCGATTGTAATGATTTTTTCACAGAACCTTAATTTTATGAATTTGATATATTCGTTGTAAAATTTGAGCGTTATTCAAAAAAGTATTTTTTACGAAATCGCAATTTTACGACTTTTTTTCAATTTTTAAATTTCTCCAGCTTAATACACCTACATGCTTTATCCGATTGTAATGATTTTTTTACAGAACCTTAATTTTATGAATTAATATATTCGTGTTAAATTTGTGTGCAATCAAATAATTATTTCTTATGAAAATTTCAAAATTACGATTTTTTTCTTTTTTTAAATTATTACGAATAATTAAAAAAAATTAAAATTTAAGTTAATTTTTAATTATATTAAATTAATTTTTTTATTAAATTTAATTTAATTTTAAAAATATCTTCAACTTAGTAATGATTTTTTCACAGAACAACAGTAAATCCGCATAAACACATGGCAGCTCAATGCCACCAATTACGCTCATCCAACAACGCGGCGGGACTTAAGCGTTTTCCTAGTTTCACATCCACAAACAATAGAGATTTTAAATGGGGTCTACCAGATAGCACACGCCTAAAACGTATATACTCATAGTATTAATTGGATGAGCGTAGCGAGCGTAGCGAGCGAAGCGAAGATTCCATTTCATTACACTGGAGAAAAAAATCCGGAATGTTTTTTTCTTTTTTTCTTTTCTTTTTTTTGTATTTTTTGTCTGTTTGTTAGCACGATTCCGGCTAAACCGATACTCCAATTGCGATGAAATTTTATTGAGGACCTTCGAAATCTCTGAACTTAGAACTGCCACGTTTTTGAGCACAATCGAAAAAAAAAAAAAATTCCATAAAAATCGCAATTTTTTACGATTTTTTTTCGATTTTTAAAAAATTTCTTCGATTTATAATACCTACACGCTTTGTCCGATTGTAATGATTTTTTCACAGAACCTTTATTTTATGAATTTATATATTCGTGGAAAATTTAAGCGCAATCAAATAATTATTTCTCATAAAAATCGCAATTTTACGGGGTTTTTCTTTTTTAAAACAATTCTTTGACAAATAACACCTACATTCTTTATCCGATTGTAATGATTTTTTTCACAGAACCTTAATTTTATGAATTCATATATTCGTGTAAAATTTGAGCACAATCGAATAATTATTTCTTATGGAAATCGAAATTTTATTTTTTTTTACGATTTTTTTCTTTTTTAAATTACGATTAATTAAAAAAATTAAAAATTAAAGTTTATTTTTTATTTATTTTAAATTATTTTTAAAAAAATCATCAACTTAGTAATGATTTTTTCACAGAACAGAAAATCACATAACACATGGCAGCTCAATGCACCAATTACGCTTATCCAACAACGCGGCGGGACTTAAGCGTTTTCCTAGTAATTGTAAATTATGCAATGTATACCAACAATTCTGACAATGTTTATGTTACGATACACGTACTAGTTACGGCATCACATGTAATCCACAGCTGCTAATAAAATACAAAATACAAAAAAATACCTTTGTACTCTAGTGCATGTTATTTCCATAACAAGCAAGGTTACTATCAACTGGATTCATGGACGACGAAAGTTCTTTAGGTAATTCACGGAGCTAAAAAGCCTATTATACAACCGAAAGTTGTGAACATCGTGACCATTAGCATTAAAATGTGCCCTGACAGTGGTTTGCTTTCATTTGAATTTATGTTTAATTTTTCTGCTTCCAATGCAATATATCGTGGGTTCGACTATCGGTGGTGCCGACAGGGCATAACATTAAAAACGCTTTGTCGTGTTATCAATACGTACACAGTATTATATCTATAGCAATGCGTTTTTGTATGTACATGTTGTGTTGTCACTGTATAGTTATATCTTTATTTTTATATTATTGTTAGGCGACACAATCTACAAAGATTTGTATTTTGTATTACTTATGTATTAACAATGGTAACTGTCCAGAAATAAATTGAAATTGAGTCGTTCCTCTTTAAATTAAAAGTCCCGACCCCACTGAAGATTAGTTGCGTGAATGATTGGTAGACTCTAAATTCGATTTATTTATTTAAATACATTTTATAACATATTCGATATTGATCGGTCGTTTGCCATTACTCCGCGAGCCATATGCATTAAGACGCGCTAAACCGTATACATACCACTAAAAACAATAAAAATGATACACTGACTGTTAAAACAGCATGCATTTTCAGAAATTTAAAATTTTTTAACGATAGTTTTCGAAATTTTATGGTAATACAGGAAAACGGTATTGCGGTCAAAATACGCACCACTTTTTTTAAAAAAATTAAAAATTTTGTAATTTATTGGCTTCCCCCTTCCACTCAAAACCCCTTCGTAACCTTACCCTCCCCATTCCCAATTTACGAGCACTCTGGGGATGCCCCATGTCCTGATATTCTACCCACAGGTAATTCCTTGACCCGGGGATGTCCAACATCGCTGGGGAAAAGAACCCTTTTTTCGTAACCTGAAGCGCCCTCACTCACTTGCAGTGGCGTAACTACGGGGGGTGGGGGAGGGGGGGAGGAAGGGGGGCGTCCGCAACCCCAATTTTTTTCATAGAGGGCAGGGGGGGCACATTTTTGTGGCAAGGCTTTTGTAAACTGACAATAAAACTACCCCGGTACCAATCTTCTCAATTTTAGAAATTATCGACTAAACCACGCTTAAACCTAGTAAAAAAGACATTTGCAATGATAAAAATATAAAAAAAATCTGGGACTAAGCGCCCAAGATCCCAGTGGCGGTATTAAACGGTGTGAAATGTGTGTGACAATTGCAAACCTGATCAGTCAGGGAACAATAGCCTAACAAACCCAAATTTAATTAGTAGGTATGATTGAAACTTTTTTAAGAAAATGTATGAAGAGCCCCACTACTCACACAAGTACTTTACCAATGTGGGAGTTACAATCACGCTTGTTACTTCGGGGAATTATCGGTTGGCCCTAAAGTTAAAAAATAATTGTGGAACGCATTTAACCACGATTGCTCAAAGTAACACGCAAGTGACAGTGCAGCCTCCATATAGCCGACATCTTTGGTGTATTCGGCACCACGACAATAAACACAAAATAGGAATTCCTAAATAAGAAAAAAATACGATTTTTTTTCATAACGATGTTAAATTGAGCAAAATCGAACTACCTTGAACAAAATGTTCCCGGTGGTTGTGTCCTCTAGCTCCCATGATGTAGTCTACTTGTTAAAACTTCCGACCTATCAATTGCACACCTACAGTGGTGCCATGCGAGTATACGGCGTAAACCCAAAACGCAATATATATCTTTCAGTAAACCTAAAACAAAACACAAATCAGGGTATAGGGTATACGCTGTATACGGTGCTCGTTGGTCTTGTGGTTAGCGTATCTGCTTCCAATGCAGAAGGTACAGGGTTCGATTCCCGCCAAAGTCAGAAGTTTTTTAACTTCTGATTTGGACTTAGTCCATCATTTCTTGTCTTAGGAGTTTGTAAACGGTGACTTTGGAGCCGTCCTAGCAACGAAGCACATAATAAATTTCAGAGTTGTTCTGAATCGGCCTTGTTGATTCTGGCGTTGATTCGCGGGTGTTCGCACTGTCCATACCACTGATTGCTATATTTCCTGTTAAAAATATCGATCTTTGGTTGGTTATCGCTCACTCGTCGATTGCGTCGGGGCCTGCAGGGTTGGCTTGGTCGCTTTTGATTTAAAGTCCCCCACTGAAAATCAGTTATATAACTGAGTGGGTAGACTCTAAATAAAAATGTATTTATTTATTTATTTATACTCTCGTAGAACAAATGAGGAAATCCAATGTCAAGTCAAAGCAAATAATCTAATTTTGCAATCACACCAATCATCAGGAATACAATACAAACAACCGTAACAAAAACACTAACCAAATTATATTTAAAATAATGCCTAAAACTAGTTAAAATCTTCAATCACATTCTTAAATCGGAAAATTTCCCTCCCTGCGCACTAAAATCATGTTCTTGCTCCGAAAGAGCGTACGCCGATAAATACATTTTTGTTCACACCACTGCACACATGATAATGAGTTGAAAAACCGCCCCTGCCAGACCCGCACAAAAATTGGGGGGGGGGGGGGGTT
>JAMZAV010006704.1:0-31007 GCA_024449915.1 Sweltsa coloradensis | reverse complement strand
TCGTTCCACATAGCCGGAACGTCGTGTGCCCGGTAGCCAAACAGATCTAGCTTAGAACCTAACGTTGAAATATACTAGGAAGCTTCGTCCAGAGGAGATGTGTCCTACAGTGTACAGATCCTCGCTCCACCATAGCCCGGATACGTCGTGTTGCCTCGGTAGCCTGACAATAACACAGATCTAGCTTAGAACCTAACGTTGAAATATATTATAAAAACAATAAGAAAATTTAAAAAAAATTACTTTTCGAAACTTTAAAACGCATGAACTGATAACAATTAAACGGTTGACAACCTCCCCCAACTTACCAACTGATAGCCATCTCACGTGCATATATAAATAGTAGATTTTTGGCCAAATGTGAATCTTTTACAATCTGCATAGATTTGAACCACCCAACAAGCGATTAGAAGGCATTTCCGTCAAATTAATAATTAAGGCTATTTTAGTAATTCCTATTTATCTATTTCATTATTTTAACTTGACTAACCATATGATGAAATAATAAATTAAGTTTAAACGTAAAAAAAAAAAAACCTTTAGCCAACAACAGGCCTATTTGTTTTGTTTTGGCAAGTTACGAGACAAAAGTATCAAACTGGAGTGGATATCCAAAATGAAGCCTGATATACACAAAACAAGTCATATCATATTAGCAGGGTGTCTGTCTACTTATTTTAGGCTATCAAATTGCCCGACTTTGTCCAGGCTTCCCACATTGAAAACCGTACTTTTCCACAATCTGTCTGTTTGGGAAAATAAGAGAACTGATTTCGCACGTCAATATTACGATTGACAGTGATGACACCGTAAAATGGGGGTCCAGGGGCTTGCCCTCAAAACAAGTTTTAGAAATTATTTGGAGAGTTTTAGAGATTTTTTAGGGGAAATAAGGAAATTCCACAAATAAAAACAATTTCTGACTTAACTAGGTTTTATGGGAATATGTTTAGGGGGGGGGGGGGCTAAACCATATTGAATCAACTGAAATAAACACAGCATGAAAGCAAGTGGTTTTGAGTGAAGAACAAAATACTGAGAGTATCCTACCTGTTCGTACATGATCCTCTGCATAAGTTGTTCGTGCGACGAATAATATCCGAGATAGTTGACGGACTCCCGTCGTATCTCGACCGGCAAGCTAGGCGGATTCTCTTCGGCATCGGCCGAGCTCACCTTACGGAACTTTCCCAGCTTGCGTTCCACATCAAGCTTGGGGTAGAGTTCCCGCCGACTCGTCAGTATGATGTAGTACTGAAGAGTGAGCGTGTGATCGTCGTCCGTCGCTCCCTCGTGCCAGACAACCAGGGTGACATCGAAGTCGTCCGTCTGTTTCATGTCTTGTGCGTCACGGTACGTAACGGGCGGAGTTTGAGACACGTGGACTAGTGCGTACTCGTTGTCCTGAAATGCAAGACGGGATGGTGCTAACTAGCATTGGCTAGACCTAGACTTTCTATTACCCGAAGATCTATTATTTTTCATTTACCTTCATTTTATTTTTATAATAATTTACCTATTTTACCAAAGTTCAACATATTCTCTAATTTTAATTCTTTTAAAAAATCAATCCTGATTGGACTGCAGTTGAAGGTCATTAGTAATTCCCCCTCTATTATTTTATAAACGCATTCCTGTTAATATTTTTACATAAACGTTATTTGCTCTCATGTTTTGTTGCACTTATAATTTTAATGTCTTTGTTTATTTTTCATCACCTTATAATTATTTGTAATTTGTAGTTATAATTAATTTTATTTTAAATTTTACTTAATTTATATACTAAATTATATTGTCTGTAACCAATCTAATTACATTGCCACTCACAAAAATATGTAATACGTCGCTAGAAACTGGTATTTTCCCTCAATGGCTTAAATATGCAAAAGTTATTCCCATTTATAAAAAGGGTAATAAGAAAATAACTGCAAACTATCGACCAATATCCCTGCTGCCCATCTTCTCTAAAATACTAGAGAAAGTAATGCATGTAAGATATAATAACTATATCGTAGAAAATAATATAATAACGGATAACCAAAATGGATTTAGAAAAGGGAAGTCTACGATAACGACAGCGTTCACTTTAACTGAAAAAATATTGGAAGCTTTAGATAAAAAGGATAAAGTAATAGGACTATTCTTCGACCTGTCTAAAGCTTTTGATACTGTGAATCACAAGACCTTCCTCCAAAAACTCCATGTGTATGGGATAAGGGAAATGCCACTCAAATGGTTCGAGTCATACCTTAATAATAGGCAACAATGCGTTGAAATAATAAATACTAATTTGCAGGTCAATCGTATACAAACTATTTGTTCAAACTGGGGGAAATAGAAACTGGGGTCCCACAAGGTTCCATTCTTGGCCCAACCATGTTTCTCATAGACATAAATGACTAACCGACTAATATAAGTTCTGACTGTGTCGTCCAATTTTCAGACGATACCAGTGAACTGCTTACACATGAGAACTGGAAGGATCTGGATCTGGAGCTATTAGCGAACTCAGTAATTGTAGAGAATAATGAATGGTTTGATGTCAATGAATTGGGACTTAATCATGACAAAACCAAATTGATAAACTTCCATACAGGTGTATCTAAGCCATTGAGTTTGGAAATATTTAGTAAAGGGACTCTTAGCATTGCTGACCAGAAAAGGGCAGATTTACTAACTCCTACTTGTACAGCTGAATTTCTGGGTCTTACCTTGGACGAGAACATGAACTGGAAAGCTCATATTGCAAAAATAGTTCCTAGGCTTAGTTCGGCTTGCTTTCTTCTAAGGAAATTGGGCACTCTCTTGGATGAAAAAACTAGCAAATCTGTATACTTCTCTTATTTCCATTCCATTATGTCATATGGAATAGCAATATGGGGAAATTCTACAGATAAACATAAAGTATTCTTGCTACAAAAAAAGGCAGTGCGTATAGTGGCCAAGGCTGGTTTCAGAGATAGCTGTAAACCTTTATTTAAGAAATTAAAAATTCTCCCTATGCCTTGCACATACATTTATGAAGTCATTACTTTTGTACACTGTAATTTAGAACAATTCAAAAAGAACTCGGATGCTCACCACCTTAATACAAGAAACAAAAACCAATTACGGATACAACAATGTAACTTGACAATGCGCCAGAAAGGTCTTGCTTGTGAGGGAATAAAACTGTACAATTGCTTGCCTGAGGGATTAAAGGAAATAAGAGACGTAGACCGGTTTAAAAGTAAACTTAAAGAATTTCTTCTGGATAAATGTTACTATACAGTGCAAGAATATACATCCTGCTGAATTCTACTGTTTAGTTGACTGATGTATTGTACATACTCAATTGATTTTCTACCGCACCTTAATGTTATTTGATATTCTGTCTATCTTAAACTATGTTTTTATATTTTCGTCATGCAATGTGCATATTGTATTTATATATCTGGACATGTGATAGGCTATATATGTTTTGTTTTATGTAACCTATTAACTATTTAACGAATTGGGCCTAAGTGTCCAACAAATAATTAACCCTACACCCTATTTAACTGCTGTATAATATATAATATGACAACTCGAATATTCTAATATACTATGTATACCAAAAGAATTTTAAAGAGACTAATAAAATGAGAATGTAAAATGGTACTTGTGCTGTACTAGATTCTTATATAAATAAATAAATAAATTAAGTAAATAAATAAATAAATAAATAAATAAATAAATAAATAAATAAATAAATAAATAAATAAATAAATAAATAAATAAATAAATAAATAAATAGGGCTGTGTGAACCTTGATTTTTTTCCGAACCGAACCTCGAACCGAACCTTACGAAAAATCCTCGAACTCGAACCTCGAACCGAACCTTAAAAAAATGATTTTTGTTGCCATTTCATGAAAAATGGTTTATTAGGCCTGGGCCTATAATGTAGGCCTAGATCAGGTTGAGGTTCCTCATCCTGAACGTTGTAAGAAGGACCTGCAAGGCCTAGGCCCATACGGATGCCTAGAGCTGCCACGCATTGTAGGCCTACGCACCACTACGCAGGCGCAGGGCTGCCTAGGCCTAGGATAGGGCCTAGGATCTTGTTTGTCTTCACTCGATGCAATAATAGGCCTAGGCAGGACTGGCTAGGCCTAGAGTGTGATCCTTATCTGGTTCGCTAGAGGAACTAGTCGTAGGGCTACGCATACTAGGAAAAGGGATAGATTCTCTTATAAACGGATTAAACTCATTAATAGTAGGCCTAGGCCTAGATGCCGTCAGCTGGACTGAGCTTCCATTTCTTACAAATTGTCATCTTCCACTTCTTCGGCAGCCAGATTTACGAAATAACTGCGAAGGCTTGTCGTTTCAATTCATTTGCGACGCTTCATTTTAGTTTATTATATATTACGCATCACGTTTATTAACAAAAGCATACAATTTACGTCAAATCATTCATTGAAGACGTAAAATGAAATAGGCTTAGTCTAGTACACAATAATGCCGTCGGCTTGGCATTGGCGTTTCGGCGTTGCGATACATATCGAAATATCGAATTTACTCTCGAAAGTTGTCAGTTTAAACCAGTGTGACCAACATTCGAATTTTTATTTCCGAATGGCGGGAGGTTCGAGTTCGGTTCGATTTTCGAACCGGTTTGCACAGCCCTATAAATGAATAAAATAATCATAGCCATGAAGAATATTTCAACATTTCTGTCACATAACAAGGAACATTCTGGCAGCAGAGATTAAGCTCACTTACAGCTGGGGTGTCCACGTCACTAGTGACGGGAACCATACGGAATGCTTCCATGTTGTACATTTTCTCATGACTAAGTAAATAGTTGTACAGTTGGCGGGCCGGAGTGGTTATTTCGTTGGCTGTTAAGCAATCTAGAACAAGAAGCAAAACGTGAGCAGAAGCAATTCTTTCAACCTGGGCTTGACATGTTGCAAGGATTTAAAATAAATAAACACTGGAGATGAGGCTGGGGGTCATCTGGGATGTCAGTATTATTTATGAGCATTAATTTATCAAATGTAGATTTTATTTAGACATGTAGCTTCACTACAAGCTTACATGAATCACAAAATTACAAAATTAATGTTACAATAATTTTTAATAATAATAATAATAATAATAATAATAATAATAATAATAATAATAATAACAAAAAAAAAATAATAATAATAATAATAATAATAATAATAATATAAAATATAAATGCAATCAATGACTGCAAACAAATAAATAATAGGGATGACCTGGGTACCCGGATTCTAAAATTACCCGGATCCATATGTAAGACCTGGTTCTTCTTTCGGGCCCCTTTCACACCAAAGTTTGTAATTTTACAGGCCGTTATTCTCTGTGGTCTATTTCCGCGGAGCCTGTGATGACGTAGCGATAACTGGCTCACCTCACCACCTGTCTATCTCTTTGCATCACTCTTCAATTGTCAGTCAAGCTGGAGTCATCAATGACCACTTTGAATGTATCGATGCATTGAGCAACAAACACTAAAAGTATTGAACGTAATTACATCGCACAACATCTAAATAGGGATGGGAAAAAGCGTTTAAAATCCTAATCGTTTAACCTAGTTTTAAAACAACGTTTAAACGTAAGTAAAATCCAGGTATTTTTCACAACCGTTTATAGTCTAATTCGACGGAGAAGCGCTACGTCAATGTGGTTTTTCTCGCGAAGCCTGCCCGCTGCCTTAAGAGTAACTCGAGTTGACAACAGAGTGCGTTGTAAGCTGACACGTGCTTTTGTCCGTCTGTCCGCCCGTCGAGTAGTGCCCATGCCTACAAGTGAGTGCAAGAGCGATGGTTGCGGCGATATATCTCAAGCGGTGTCATCATGGCATACGCTAACTATGTGCGCGTTCGAGCCACCTAACTCGCACATAGCTGACCGGCCAGTATGTGTGGAACAAAGATAGTCTAACGTTTAACAGATGCGACATACGCAGAACTTGAGTAATGAGTAGCCAAAGAGTACTTGCGATTACGTTTACACGTTTAAATAAAACTCTAAATGTTTATAAATTAATTCTACATGCTCGCTTAAACATTTTAAATGACTCACCCCTACATCAAAATTAATTATTTGCGTTGAAATGTAAGAAATAGTTTATCCATATTTATTATAGTGTGTTGTATGGCAAAAACAAAAAAACTGGCTACATTATTATTAGACATTTCCTTATAACATGCATTCTAGAAAAATAGGAGAAAATTGACCTAATATAGTTGCTTGCTACCAACTCAGAAGTTGAGTTTAGTTGGCATTTTTCATCAGTTTATAACGTTAAATAAATGCTAGGCACTATGAACTTTTTTTCAAGAAAGAGATAGCATATTAGCAATTACCACTATTGGGCAAAGATAAATAAATAATTTTTCATTTGATGTGATTACTGCAATGAGAATTGAGAAGTGCCTCGTGATGGCTAGCGCTCCCCCCCCCCCAACATCGCACACATGCCGAGAATCATGAGACACCTTGTTACAGAGAAACATGATCTGGTTGCCCGGATCCCACAAGATGTTAGAACTCGTTCCGAATTTTTCTACCTGATGTCATCCCTAATAAATAGATAGACTTAAGTTCTAGGCTGTTAACATCAAATTTCCAAATTTAAAAAGAAAATTACGGACGTAAAGCTCATCGTTTAAGAACAATGAGTCTTTTACCGGATTGCAAAGCGGAGCAAACATTTAGTACAGTATGGTTACTACCAATCGGCTAAGTATTACAGCAAAGAGTAAATAATGTAAAATTAATACTAATGCTTATACTACTTACTGAATGGCCTACTAATACTACTTAATACCAATAATAATAATAAAATAATAAATTAAATTAGTTGCAGTTGTCATAAGCAGGTGAAGAGTTTTGTCGCCCCCAGCCCGTCCCTGGCTGGCCTTTATGTTCGTCTTTCCCAACCTGTCAACCCTTCTCTAATCTAAAGTAAATAATGTATATTATTATATAGTTCTGTTTCTCACCTGAGTAAACAAGGTTCCTGGCAAAGTTTGGTGCCTTGTTGTAGTACTTGAGGAAGTCCTCTAGGAAATGTGTAAGGTGGTAGCCCTGCTTGAGCGTGATCGACTTCCCCGCCAGGTATGCGTGCGCACTTCGCAGGTGGTAGTCGTACGTGAACGAGTGCAAGTGTAACAACACCTTCATGCGGTCGCATTCGTCAACAAAACTCAGAGTAAACTGAAACAAGACGATGTTGAAAGTAAAGCTTGGTCAAGAGCGCTTGTTTCATCATCACAATGCTGGAGTTTGCAGGTTGAGTACACCATGTACCTGATTTTAAGATTTTTTTAATGATGAAAACTGGAAGTTGATAGCCTGTAGCAGTAAATAACAAAGAATGAAACTAGGCCTATATAACAGGTATTATATATTTAAATACAGTAAGATCTCTCTTATCCGAGTTGGATGAGACCGGGGGCACCTCGGATTTGCGAAAAACTCGGATGGCGCGGATCAATTGTTTATTTGCTCTCGTAGCATAGCCTGATGTGGTAAAATGATATATGACACATGTAATGGATAAAGGAACATAAAATACACACAATACACTTCATACAGGGTATACTAAATGATTTAATAGCTTGTAATTCAAGCTCACGAACACACGTACACAATTAGGCCTACATGTCGTAATAAAAACGTATGTCTAGGCCTAGGCCTAGGCCTAAACTCGACGCAGTAGGCCTAGGCCTAGGCCTACAATGCAAACATAGGCCTAGGCCTAGCTCTCTTTCTCATGTGGGAAAACCTCTCACTACTATGCCCGCGCTGAAGCTCACGACGCAAGATAAGTCTGGGAAAGAAATAAGATAAGCCCAGGAATAACAATTCAATGCGTCGTGATTACGAATTTCGTGAATCGGTTGAAACATGATTGCATCTAGTTCCACAACGACCATCTTTGAACAGCTGTGTGTGAGATGGCTGGATCGTATGCGCACGCGCAGGCGCGCGACGCACACTGACCTCTATATGCTCAGTGGGTGGCACTGACGCTTACCGGCGATGCGCCCGACGCACACTGACCACTGAACTCTATATGCTCAGTAGACTGATGCACACTGCTCGAAAGTCGAGATATATCGCCGATCTATCTTCTTTGCACTCACTCGTAAGGCATGCCTACAAATGTATGCGAGTACATTTAAAAAAGTGCGGCGCGGCGTCTGTAATTATTTTTATGTTTTATTTACGTATTTAAAACTTTAATTTTTTTTTTTTTTTTTTTTTGGCGGCTCGGTTAACACGGAACATCGGATAAGAGGAGATCGGATACGAGAGATCTTACTGTACTGTATGTGAAGGGTTCTTTCCACGTAGGCCTAGGTCTCGGCTTAGGATCCCCATTCATATTAAATGAATCAATGTACATATTGCCATCACATTGTAGCTCACCTACTTTCATTGGTTGGTCCACCTTCTTTGACTTGAATCGTCCACTTTTACATCCTACGGCAAAATGATTTTTCTGTCCACACTTATTGCACAGCTTTCCGAATGCAAAACACTTCCTTTTCAGATGGTTTCTTCCACATTTCTTGCAGTCATAGGGAACCATAGAGTCTTCTTGGGAGTAGGGCACTCTCTTCTTAAACTTGTTGAAGCTCTTGGACATGCTGTTGACCATTGAAACACCGGGTCTCAGCATTCGTTGTTGGGTCTTGCTGATCTCCGCTGCTCGACACAACTCCGTAGCTCTCTCAAGACTCAGATCACCATCCCTTAATAGTCTCTGTTGCAATCCTTCATCATTAATTGCAATTATGATCCTATCCCGCGTCAACGATTCTTCTTCAAATCCAAAGTTACAGGACTTGGCTAGCTTCTTTAAATCATTCAGAAATGAATCAAATGGCTCATTTTCTTGTTGAACCCTAGTAAAGAATTTATATCGTTCTATTACTACATTAACCCTGGGTTTTAGGTAGTCTTCAAAGGCTTTAAATACTTCATCCAACTTAACTGTTTTGATATTTAATTCAAAGTTGTTGAATACTTCCATTGCCTTGTGGCCAATGTTATTGAGACACATGGCAACTTTTATGTTTTCAGTCTTTTCTTCATTGCCTGACGCCGTTAAATATATTGCAAATCTTTGCTTAAAGCTTTTTAAATTGTTTATTGCGTTTTCTGTTAGGTCTAACCCAATCGGCGGTCTGAACGATTCCATTTTAACATCAGCCTCGTGTCACTTTTGAGGTTAAATTTTGAGGTTATGTTTCACGAAATAACACGAATTATTAAGTTTTTCTTTACAAAACATTTACTTACTTCCATGGCTGATGCATCCCACTCTGTGACACCATGTGAAGGGTTCTGATGTGTAGGATGATTGAGGATTAAAGACGAGGCAACATTACAAAGCAAGGTGTGTTTATTGACTGGTCTGTCCTAGGCCTTGCCAAATGCACGGCCTCTCTCTACAACTCCAGGCGGAAGGACACCTTACAAGGCGGTGCCTTTATAATGTACACACAATGCACAGGCGGTGTACATATGACATCTGTCACACTGTATAGTCACAAACATAGGCCAAACCTGAATATAAGCAGAGCCCTTAAATTTTCTTGAAAAAATATTTTTTAAAACATATGAATATTATATACGCAGGTAAGGGACATTGAGACTTAAAATAATGAAAAAGAGATAGGCTTATATTCAGGACAATAAAGTATAGGCCTACACATCATTGGCCTATTTACTGTTGAACATATATTTTATTTAAGTTGCTGAATATGTCATTTAGGATATTGAATGCAAACCTACAAACATTTGTCTCATTTTACATATGCGTGTGGAGCAGGTCGAGTGGACGCAGGCTTAGTTATTAGTATTACACAAAAGGAATAACAAGACTTGTTCAATGAATACTCATTACGTTACGCTCTTGCGGGTAATGTGGGAAGCGCAAGTATAACTAGTTTACTGGCCGGCCGACGGAGTGCGCCACGTGCCGTTTCATATCGCGCCAACTTCAACATATACGTAGTATTATTTTTATTTCACACCGCTGCATTCCAGTAATAAAATATTTTCACATATTGTCAAATCTTATTTAGTTTCTTGAAAGGTCTTTACAAATACTTCTTCTTTTCATATGCCAACAATTGACATTATTCATGTCATCATGTGTTTTCTAGTTAGCCAGTAGAGATAGGACTCCTGTTCGCTCCGATCCATGCCATTTGGCATTTTGTCGCGTTCAAGCTTTATATATGTACATTGAAAAAGATGTTTCCTGTCTTGTTCCCCAGCTCCACACATCCGACAGACACTAGATTCAAAAATTCCAAATCTATGGAGGTGCTTTCCGAGTAGGTCGTGTCCTGTTTGAAGCCGGAATTGAGCTGTCTCTATTTTTCTACTGTAGCACTTACGTTTACCAGTCGGCCTCATTCTAGTGTAATCTTCCCACAGTTTATTCTGCCCCCTCTCTTGCCATTCCTTACGGACTGCTTTGTCTGTCGACGCATGCAGGTGAGATTTGAGAGATTTATGTGACAGTTTTTTACTTTCTTGTTGCTTTTTGCTACCTTGTTTGGCTAGGTAGTCGGCCTTCTCATTACCATATATGCCACAGTGGGCCGGTATCCATTGTAGCACAATTTTGTTCCCATCATTCATGAGTCGTAGAATCTGTAGTTTACATTGTCTAATTTCGGGTTCTGTTTCCTCCCTATTTGCAATGGCAGTAATAATGTATAATAATGTATGCCTATTTACGGAAATATAGGGTGCAAGAAGGCCTACTAGGTATGTTCAAAATTTCAAGTTTAATAAAAAGTAGGGTGCAGCCATTATGAGCACTCATTTGTCAATTGTATTTATAAATAACAAACTTCAAATTTGGGTGGTCAAACCATAGGTGCTACCATGACTTGATGACGGCTCATAATCACATAAACTCAGTGTTATTGTAGTTCAGTAGGCCTACGTTTAAACAATTAATCAAAACTATGTTTTCTTTGAAACAAGGTTTACAAACATCCATGCACAGAAAAGATCACAGAACGCAATGATTTTTCTTGTTTTTGTCTTAACACTGTCTTCTGCTACAGAGTAGATTCTTTACCACACTTGACAAATATTTTACCATCAGCAAGGAAGTAATGAGTGTGCAAATATCAGCTGCGCATGCGCCGCGCATCCACCAACATTGTAATTATTAAATAGTTTATAATTATTTTCTCCTACAAGACAGCAACTTGTAGTTTTTGCCATGCACCATTAAAAAAGAGATAAAAAAATCTGCCAAATCCCAGGGGTGTGACTAACAAGTTTTGAGATAGGGGTGTTGAGAGGGAAGCCAACAGCTTACCTTGTCGGTGACTGCAGGGATCTCGTGGATAGTGATAGAAACAAATAAATATACATAAAACACATGAAAACTGCTGAAACTGTTTCGGACAAACGGGAGCTTGCTCACTCAACGAGTGCGAAGAGATGACTAACCTGGTCTGTACAAAACATGCCAGTAGAACTAGAAGGGGAGGTGGGTGGAGCAGTGGAGACGACCCTACGGGGGGGGCTTGAGTTTATGATCCACTGGTGAGCCAGCTGGGTCCATGCTCATTGCAGTTAGCAGGGAGAGCCTGGTAACATCTAGGAGGTAGAGTGCTCACCTGAGACATGAGATGTATGCTGGAGCTGCGGCCCTGCAGGCGAGAGCACTCACAACACTGGCCTTGCAACATCTAGGAGGTAGAGTGCTCACCTGAGACATGAGATGTATGCTGGAGCTGCGGCCCTGCAGGCGAGAGCACTCACAACACTGGCCTGGCAACATCTAGAAGGTAGAGTGCTCACCTGAGACATGAGATGTATGCTGGAGCTGCGGCCCTGCAGGCGAGAGCACTCACAACACTGGCCTTGCAACATCTAGGAGGTAGAGTGCTCACCTGAGACATGAGATGTAGTATGCTGGAGCTGCGGCCCTGCAGGCGAGAGCACTCACAACACTGGCCTGGCAACATCTAGGAGGTAGAGTGCTCACCTGAGACATGAGATGTATGCTGGAGCTGCGGCCCTGCAGGCGAGAGCACTCACAACACTGGCCTGGCAACATCTAGGAGGTAGAGTGCTCACCTGAGACATGAGATGTATGCTGGAGCTGCGGCCCTGCAGGCGAGAGCACTCACAACACTGGCCTGGCAACATCTAGGAGGTAGAGTGCTCACCTGAGACATGAGATGTATGCTGGAGCTGCGGCCCTGCAGGCGAGAGCACTCACAACACTGGCCTGGCAACATCTAGGAGGTAGAGTGCTCACCTGAGACATGAGATGTATGCTGGAGCTGCGGCCCTGCAGGCGAGAGCACTCTAGCGCGTGTAGCTTAGCGTGGAAGAACGGCTCGCACATGACTAGCTCGAGCAGCAGTATCCCGCCCAGCAGACTCTTCTGCAGGTAGCAGACATTATTCCCGGGCACGATAACACCACTGGGCGCCTTCCTCCGACCCCCGTTGACTGAAACACCAAACATGTCATCTTCTATACTCATTCACATGAACAAGGAGAATGAATGAATTAGAATCATAAAAAACAAAAGCAGATAAGTAATCTTGTATTGTATTACGCTATTTGGATTAAAACAATGAAATAGCCGCTAACCAGAGTAATCTGTGTCCATGAACTTGATCTGATCAGTCACAGATTACTCCGTCGCGTTCTCATACCATGGTAAGAGCAAGCTGGGACTGTGATCCGAGTGATCTGAGAACGGAGCAGGGAGAGTCAAATCAGTTATGTGTTAGGGCGGAAATATGGAATGCAATTTGAAAGGCTGTTAAATGTTAGAAAAACTAAAAGGGCTTCAGATGATAAATTAGGAAAGCAATATTTCTGACAGATTTAAGAGAAGAAAAAAATATATTTATCAAATAAGAATTAGAATACTATTTTTTATTAAAACGCTTTCTGCTGCTGCTGCTTTTAGGGCATCAATATTGAATTCAAAGCCTTCTCCGAATCCCGTTCACATACCTTATTGGAACTGCTGATCCGGTGAAGTAAAATCACATGAAATTACTGATCCAACTGAAGTATCCATAAGCGGCTAATGCCTTAGTGTAACTATACTAGCTGACAATCATATGCTGTAACTTGTAAGGTAGGTTGTGAGGCAGACAATTTTCAGCCATACCAGACTGCAAGGTCAGTGGTTTTACTGTAAATGGATTATGGGGAAGGGTAGGTTTTATATCTGTGAAATAAACTTACTTATGTATAAGACTTAAGTATACATATAAGTTCTTTCAAACACATAAAGTTCTACAAATAAACGATTACGGTAACATACATAAACCATTCCTCACCTCGCTTGCTTTTTGAACGCCGCCCCTGGCTCGGTTTGAATGGGTATGAAACCCAACGTCTGCAAGTATTGCTTGTACTCGGTAACAAAGTGAGTGCACAGGACAAAGTGCCAACTCTCGGACGGCGAGCGAGGACTCGGAGGGGACTTCTGATTGCTGAGTGCGTGGTCCCGAGTGGCTGCGGACCTCAACCGCCAGCTGAAACGAGAGTCGTAGAACTCTGATTAGCAGAGAGCTCACTCCCAGCACCAACATACATGAAAGTTTGGACGGGAATATTATTTTGGGGATAAATCAACTATTGATAATAAATTTATAGCATCTATTTGTGTCTGTGCGACCTACCTAACGCTTTTAAGGTAAGCTGTTGTCCTTCTGTACCTTCCCCCCCCCCCCCGTTCAACATGTCTATCCATGTTCCTAGTTTAATTAACAATGATTTTTTTTAATCCAACACCAGAAACGTGTTATGAACATTGTTCTCCGCAGAGCGACTAAGGTTGACAATGCAAGATCGTTTTCAATCGGGGGCACACTTTGGCGATCTGCTTCATCCCCTTTGCCAACAACACGTGGTGTTCCCAAGTGGTCACCCACTCAAGTACCGACTACGCCCGATGTTGCTTAACTTCGGTGATCTATCTAGAACCGGTGTATTCAACATGGCAAGGCCGTTGGCATGATTATGAATTACTATGGTTTGAGGTACACTGAAACTGCCGGGAGATTTTATTTAGTTGAATTCATATGCTCGCATGTCCTTGTGATGTGCACATGAGTGACCAATGTAGAAGTCTTTTCTAAATAAAATAAATAAATAAAATCTAGGAGACGTGACTAAAACATTCTTACTCAACATTTCTTTGACATTCAACATTTGTCTTTACTTATCTAGTATTTTGGACATAAATTTAAAAAAATACCTCCACCGGGGATTGAACCCAGTACCTCTGCTGTCTGGGCAGAAGATCTGGATGAAGATCACAGATTGAATTCTGTCCATTTATTGGTTTGTTAACACATTGTAGAGTGTAACATATGAAGATGGCAGATAACACTGCCTTTTAGACTTCACACAAAGTGAACTCGACCCGTAACCCTAGAGTTCGGGCATATGATTTTTAAACGTGGTTTCATAGAAGGCAACTATGACGCTGTGATGGTACTTTCTTTCTTGTTTCTGCAAGTATTTTAAGAAGATGCGAGATCTATTCCCTATCTGTACTCACACTAATGAAAAGTACATAGGCTACATTTCTTTATTGTTGCCAAAACAAATGTATTCACAAAATGTATATTCTATATTCAATAAATTCAATAAATATTCTATTCTATATTCTATTCTATTCTCTATGAGTGTGCGCAGTACTACTGCACTTCCCAGTTCCTACGTTGTAGGGTGTTTTCTACAAGTAGGCGTAATGTTAATTCCAATTACGTATTCAACACGGTAATAATGTAGCTGAAGACTTGCCCTCGTATAGTCAATGTGAGAGTAATTAATAATTACCTTGGAAGGAACAGAAGTGGAGTCATACAGTAGTGGATGGTGCGCGCGTGCTGTCGAAACAACATGAGTATATCTTCAGCGAGTGGAATGTTTGGAGTAGCACCGCGGGTTTGCCACATTATATACAGTTTCTTCTGGTCATCTGCAATTGATTCAAAAAAATATTAACATTGAAAGTAACATTAGTTAACGTAACACAAGAAGGTACGTGCAGTTAGATCAGGGATGGTTAGGGTATAACTTGTGCCTTGCAAGGAATGATTTGGTAGATTCTGCCTGCAAGTAGATAAATGACACAGTAGCTATTTCATAGGGATGCGGGCCCAACGATATGAAAATCCATTAACGATATCAAAAAGGAAATGGCCAAACGATATCGATATATATCAATATTTTCTCTCCAATTTTTATATATAGTTTTCATGGCAGTTCCACCACTCGATCACAAGAATCTTTCAAGAAGAAAAGTTGGCGACGGATTATGTAGAGGTTAGGGCAGGGTTGTCTCTATAAGTCTCGCAATACACAACAAATGAGGGGATGAGTGTTCATTTTTCTCAGTTGTGTCACAACTTACATTCAAGCAGCATCAATATTTTTCTTCGTCTATGTCTTGTGTTTGCATATAAAAAATGAGTGCGAAACGAAAACAAACATGGACTCATTTCTTACTCATAATAAGAAACAATTAGCACACACTGTACAGATACCAAATTTGCCGCTTTATTTTTCAAACAAAAAAGGACAAGTCTTGGCCTAACCTAGACTTGTTTTGCATATTCTTCTGTCAATCATCTTAAGCCTAGAGCTATAAATAATGTCTCTAAATCAAACAGGGAACCGGACTAATTGGAAACCCCAGAGAGCTAGTAATGAGAATCAATTGTAGGCCTAATAACCAAACAGTGGCCTAACAAAAACAGTATGTCAAAGTCGAGTTGGTGTTCATCTCATACTCACAGTTAATTCATCAGAGCCAAGATTTTGCATACTTATACAACCATATACATACATATACATACAACCATTTGTGTTCCTAATATTTTTGCCTTAATTAGAACGTTAATTAGAATAAATAATATAGATAATAATCAACTTGTGGGTACGCATATTGCTGGACAATCAGAACATTGCGGGTTATGAGCAGCACTCTAAAACGTCAGAATACTACGTTGTGATTGGTGGACAGTGAAACATTGCTACGACAGTTCTAAAGACAATGCAGAGGTAGCAGCACCGTGCTAGTTTGCACAAGTGTGGAGGCAGTGTTGAGAACCCCGTAAGACACGGAAGTGAGAGGGTTGTGGGTAATTTTGCCTGATTTGCATATCCGGAAAAGAAGGCCACGTCTCTTCAACAGGCGAACAAACAAGTGATCGGATGTAAAAAGTGTGTTGTCCCGAAATTTGGGCAGTTTTAGTGCCCGTTATGGTGTTTTTTTAGAAACAATTAAGTACGGCCAAATACGTAACAATATGCGGGAGTGACGAGCATATAATCAGTTTGATCGGATGTGTCATATAAATGCCGATAAACCAAATTACTTAAAATTTTACAACGGCGTGTAAAATCATGAAACTACCTCGTGGCGAAAACCAGCATCATGGACGGCAACCCGAAATTATGCTGTCTCTGCACACTAATTGGTCAAGTAAATCTACTATCGCTTCATAATTGACTGTGTGAACGTAATGATATCACGCACGGTTATAACTAAATATCCCTCGACCAGAAATTGATCTACTATTTTCGAGAACATCGATATCCGAAGTAACCGTGAGTAAGGGCAGAGAGCCGCCGCCATTATTATTGAACTCTAATTAATGGGGACTCCAGTACACTAGGGAGTGATCCAATACATCCGCGCATGGTATTTAATCGACACTTGCTATAAATGACTTTGCAACGCGGTCAGAACTACCTCTATTAGAAACTGTATTCAAGCATGGCATCACATTTTGGTATTCCGGAAGTGGCGGCCATATTGCCTGTTCATGAAGAACATCCGGCGACCAAAAGCCAGTGACCATTCATCCGAATCCCCCATCAATCGTCCGAACAACGGTTCCCATATTAATTGAACCTTGCATCACTTGTTTGAACTCCAACTACTTGCTAAGACGAACGTGTGAATCGAGCGCCAACTTAAGGTCGTAGTCGAAAACATCGCACGCGGCAATGCTACGTACGGCATCGGGCCTACCTCGCGGTGTTCACTCGGGAACAGTGGCATGCATCGCCGGGCAGCCATCCGTCGATCCTCGCGGCACTCAGTCACTCGCGCGACTGAACTTCGAACCCAGGACTCTAAGTACCGGACTGATGGTACAACCGACGCTTCGCAACATAACTACTGATGAGTATTGATTGCAACTGCCACCTTGTTTTGGTATATTAAATATTGATTGTTAATCTTGTATGTAACTTGAGGATGGGTGATTACCCAAGTTATAATAGGAGTCAGAACCGATCAGTAGGTAGGGCTTGTTGACTGCATAACTGTATGTGTACCCCATGAGTTTCTTTGCATAATTATACTACTATTGGAAACTAAATCTATCCTTTAAACATTTCATAAATAATTTCCTTAATTCCTAAATATGT
This sequence comes from Sweltsa coloradensis, assembly GCA_024449915.1. Classification (NCBI taxonomy): domain Eukaryota; kingdom Metazoa; phylum Arthropoda; class Insecta; order Plecoptera; family Chloroperlidae; genus Sweltsa; species Sweltsa coloradensis. The sequence continues at coordinate 13,542 of JAMZAV010006704.1, read as the reverse complement.
CAAGGTCACAAATCATTTCATTGCTCATTATAAATTCAAGCTCTTCTAGCCATAACAAGTACAAAGTAATTCAATCATAATTTACTAAATACAGATTTAAGTTGACCAAACTGTAACCTTGTAAGGTCACAGTTAGAAGGAGTCAAAACAACTGCTACAGAGGGAACGTACGGAGAGTGTGTTGGTGAGTGTGGTGTATGCTGACCTAACATTAGTTAGGCGGCTTTTCTTTTAATACTTCCTTGGGAAGGACAATCATTGCGATTGTTCCTGAACAAGAAAACTTGTTCCCTGTGTAGTTTTAGTAGGTTTGGTGACGTACCTGAGGAGTCAATCTTAGGGTGTTTTTGGTAGATTTTTGGCTTTAATATCGTATTTGTGTAATTTCAGAAAATTTCATCCCCACTAAATTGATTGATTATTTAAATTTAACATAATAGAATCTAAATTAATTGCTTGTCCCTTTTTATTGCTCTGACCATTGTAACTACTAGTGTCTCCGACGTGAGTCTATACCGAGGCAAATTTCATTTTAAATTATAAAAGGCGAACCCCGAGATTATTTTGAAAAGTTAAGAATCAATTTTTCTAAAATTGTGTTTTTCTTTGGCGCGAATTTCGAATGTTAGTTGTTGAATGTTACTTTTAAACGTATGAAGGCGTGTAATTGTACAATGTCACCCAATAGTGGGGCTGTTAAAGGGAGCATAGCGCATTGTAAGTGTACAACACTGTCACTGAAGAAAATAAAAGTGTTGCGTTAGTGTGTCAAATCTTATGTTTATTGTCGCTCGCCAACAGTTGATACCCAGATCAAATCAGTCAAACAGTCAGAATGTCCAATAATGGATCAACTTTGGAAATTCCTTTAAGGAAATAGAACTAAATATTGTTTTGCCTAATTACATCCTTGCAGTTATGAGGGTGTTATAAGTGGCATTTTTATTATTCATAAACAAAATACTTTGCGTCAACTGTATTAGTTATAACTTAGTATCTTACTGATAACTGCACCCCTTATCTCCTTGACAATGTAAAATAATTTTGCCTATCATATGCACATGTTTAAAAAATCGATCGTACATGGTGCCAGCATTTATTTTTAGCAAAACACCACTGCACATAACCATATACCACCACGTAAAATGTCAAATTGCTCCCGAACAACATGGATTCGTACAACGCCGCTCAACAGTGACTAGCCTAGCTGAATTTAAAACCTATCTAACCAGTAATGTTAATAATAAACAGCAAGTTGACACGGTGTACACGGACTTCTCCAAGGCCTTTGATAGTGTTGATCACAGGCTTCTCATCCATAAATTAAAGGGCTATGCATCTGCAGCTAACTCTTCAAACTTCTGCGAGCTACCTCAGTGAACGCACCCAGACAGTTGTGAATGGAATGAAGTCGGACACCGAAAACGTCACATCTGGAGTACCGCAGGAGTCTATTTTAGGCCTTTTGCTGTTCACACTGTATATAAACAATATTCCCAAATGCTTTGAATCATCCAAGTGCCTACTGTACGCAGATGACTTGAAAATCTATCTCCCCGTCAATAAAACGCAAGACTGCTCACTTCTTCAAAGTGATGTTTATAATTTAGTTGAATGGTGTTCTTTATGGAAACATGATCTTGGCGTCTCAAAGTGTAAAGTGATAACCTACACAAATAAAAGGAAAAACACTGTATTCTTTCAATACGCGATTGATGGTGCAATTTAGGACAGGGTGCAGTTGATGAGTGACTTGGGTGTTACGATGACCAGTGACCTGTCATACAAGCATGTTGATTCTACTAAGCCTCGGTCTTTTAAACTTCTTGGCCTTATTAGATGCAATTGTTTACACCAATTCTCTTAGTCAATTAATAGACTATTGTATGTTGCTCTAGTGAGGCCCCAAATTGAATACGCCAGTGTGGTGTGGAACCCGCATCATAAAAATAAAATAAAAACCCTTGAAAAAGTACAAAAAAAGATTTGTGAAACTAATGTGTATAAAATCAAATATTGAGTATCATATCATAAGAATGAATATTTCAGTCGCTCTTTAGCAGACGCAAGCTAGCAGATATGGTTTTCTTGTACATAAAATCTTAAATAGTTATGTTGACTCTCCACTTCCAGTAAAGCTTCATTTCCAAGTTGCACCACGTGTTACTAAGAATCAGAGCACATTCTATACCACAAAAAGTAGAATAGACGTCTGTAAATACTCATGTAGACAATTATAATTAGGGTTGCCGTTTGATAATAGTTATATCGATCGATACGATTATTTCTCAAAACGATCGATAATCGTTTCAGTCTTCCCGAATCGATTATCGATAATCGAATAGCTCGCCCGTCCAAAATTTTGTAGTTAACCGCTCGCTCTGCAGAACTTAATAAAATATTTCCAGCCAAGACATTCATCGCTTTATTCCGTGAAAAATTCAGCCACTGCGAGATCTACAACATGCGTAGCGGCGTAAGGAACGAAGTCTGAAGTGCAACGCATGGCCCCTGCCCTGCTGCAGTGTAAGCAACTTGCATGGCGTGTGTGTGTTGCAGGCGGCTGCACTCGCCGCGCTGATTGCTCAACCTCACCGCGTCACAGAAGATATTGTAATACATCAATCAAGGTCAACAAGTATTTTCCCGAGATGCATTCCTCCCCACCCCGCACCACTCGGTAGCGCTTTACTTCATTCCGTAGTGCTACGATAATATTATCTTATCAGTTCTCTCAAACCAATTAGGTGTCTTCCAAAGAAATGTTGAATTTTTTAATTTTTATTCGATTAGTATTAGAGCTGTGCGAGACTCGAAATTTCGAGTCGAGATCGAGCACGTCAACATTCTCGCTCGCTCGCTCGTGTGATTTTTTCGATTCTCGAAATTCGAGTCTCGATCTATTTTTCTAGGCCAGTCTCGATCGATTGGCGTACTACATAACCTCGAAATGGTGTATCACGTGTTCAGTGTAGGCCTACGGACGGGTAATAGTTATTGACGATCGCTATTTAAAAGCAGTGTGTATAAAAAAAACTATTAAATTTTAAATTATTATTATTATCAAACAAAGATCTTTTGCGTTTCCTTCTTCCGTGCAGTTTTTTACTACAGTTTGCCGTGACTGCGTATTTTCTACGAGTTTAATTCAGTTGCGTTGACCATTAATTATCTACGCAGGCTTCCGATCAGCTTCCGATATTGCATTGACTACAAAATTTATTCTACTATGCTTCCCAGCTGTGGTCTATTCTACCATTTACATCCAGACGGCGGTGGCTGTGGTACTAGCCACATTTACGCATGTGACAACGAAGACAACGAAACCTCGTTGATGTGAGATCATGGAGTCTAGCGTTTGACGTTTTTGTTCCTTTGTGTTTTGAAAGGTAATAGTGATGGACGACGAAGAATTGGCCTCACAATTCGAAGATAATCTTTTTGACGAAATTATAGACGACGAAGAAACTGTGCTTGAGTTTGATGAAGGTGCAGGACCAAGTAGGCCTAGGCCTAGGCCTACGCCTAGGCTAAGTCAGACTGTGCTAGGCCTAGGCCACCGTGGCCTAGCCCTAGGCCTACCTCTCGAGCGGGCAGGAAATAATATGCCTAATCCTGGTGTAGCCCTAGATAAAGATGATAGCATTTCCACTAGAAAACGAGGTAGTGTAGTGTGGAAGTTTTTCGAAAAAAGTGAGTCTGGAGGAATCTGCAAGTCATGCAAAACACTTATCACTACCGGCACAAGTGCAACCACTACTGGACTGATTCGCCACTTGGCAAACCATAAGCCATTATTGGCTCAATATGAAGCCGAAAAAAAGATTCATTGTCAAGACAAAATAAAAACGTCCTTATCTCTAGATGTTGCCAATAAACAAAAACAGCAATCATTGAAAACGATGTTCAGTGGAAAAAGCCTAGATTCAAAAAAAGAGAAGGCGCTTAACGAAGCTGTGGCAAAGATGATGGCTTTAGACTACCAGCCATTTTCCATAGTCGAAGACAAGGGGTTCAAAAATTTGATGAAGGTAAGTAGCCTAGGCCTATAACCAGGCGTAATTTAGTCTTTTATTTCCACATTGTAAATCTAGGACCAGACCAGGTTGGGCCTAGCCCTATAGGCCCCTAGAATGATAATTATTCACTTTGAAGTAAGGCCTAGCCTACCGAGCCTAGGATGTAGGATGATACGATTAATAAATAGGGCTATGATAGCCTAACATATTTCATCACACTCTTCAAGTTTAGGCCTAGGCCCCAAATTAAGTAGGCCTAGGCTTATGCAGTGTTAGGAATTTTACTATAAGCTAGGGCCTAGACTCTAGCCTAATATTAGTGTATTTTCTAGATTGCCGAACCACAGTACAAAATGCCAAGCCGAACAACGTTCTCCAGGAAGATAATTCCAGACATGTACAAAGCAGAGAAAAAAAAAATGCAAGCTTATATTAATGCAGAGATAGAAAAAGGCATTGAGTCTTTATCGCTTACAACAGACGGCTGGAGCAGCCGAGCCGGTGCAAGTTATTTATCACTGACTGTGCATTACATAACACAAAAATTTATTTCTGAACATATTGTACTTGAAAACAGCCATTTGCCCGGGAGCCACACGGCAGACAATCTCCTTGAAAAACTTACTCAAATGGTTGAAGATTGGAATTTAGATTCCAAGCCCCTACAAATTTACGTTGTCACCGACAATGCAAAAAACATTAAAGCCGCTATTAACAGGTATGGTATGGTGCACGATTATTGGTAGACCTACTTGCTTTCTTTACTTAGGCCTAATTTCCTTAACTTATTGTGATGCTACTCTGTTTTAGGTCTGAATGGAAATCAATTCCATGTTTTGCCCACAGTTTACAATTGGTGATCGAAGATGCTCTGAAAGAGGTACCTGGGTTTTGTAAAACCTGCAAGAAGGCCAGATCTATTGTCGGTCATTTTAAACACAGTTCAAGTGCCACCGAACGATTAGAAGCCTACCAAAAGTCTTTAAATGTGCCAATACATCGTCTTATTCAAGACGTAGAAACGAGGTGGAACAGCCAGTACGCAATGTTAGAACGCTTGTTGGAACAAAGAAGGGCAGTCTCCGCCGAGTTAGCCGATGGAAAATCGGTCGACAATATGTCTAATGCCGAGTGGGCATTGGTTGAGGGAGCAGTAGCCATTTTAGAACCGTTAGACAGGGCTACTCGCGAAGTGTGCTCGGAGCAGTTCCCAACTAGATCGTTAATAATCCCATTGCTCCATGGTATTGAAGCTAAGCTTTTGTCAATTGTGTCTGGGCCACAAGGAAGGGGTATTATGTTTGCTAGAAGCATTGTCAAGAGTCTGAAATCTAGATTTCCCTTTTACAAACGTGACAAATAAATGTTTTAACGATGGTTCTAGATCCTAGATTTAAATTTGTCTTAATCCCACATGCGGACAAACATTGGGTTATAGGTCTATTGCGTGATGCGTGTATTGTTTCAATTGAACGTGCAACTGCAAACCAAGCCAATCACAATGCAGAGTTAGACTCTCCCCAAACCACCCAAGAAGAAATAGATTCTTCTCCACCCACATCTTCATTGTGGGAAGACTTCGAGTGCATCAAACAACAACAAAATACAGCTCATTCAGAAAATCCCACATCTTCATTGTGGGAAGACTTCGAGTGCATGAAAATCAAAATACTAATAATCCCATGAAGACGAAATTTCCGCCTACACTAAAACTACCCGTCATTGCAAGAAGCTCCAATCCTTCCTATGGTGGTTTGAAAAAAAAGCAGTTTCCGTCATTGCTCAAGTGGCTCGAAACTATCTTTCTATACCTGCGTCTCAGGTTGCCAGCGAAAGGCTCTTTTCGGTTGCTGGTAACATAGTTACGAATCGGCGAGAGTGTCTGGGTTCGGAGCATGTCAACCAACTTTGCTTTTTACATTCAAACTTAAATGTGTAAAAAATGAAAGATCTCTTGGTAATTGTTCCTAGTAGGTAGGCCTACAGTTTTACTTTCAAGTTATAAAAACTCCTTATTATTGTTCCTAGTAGGTAGGCCTACAGTTCTACTTTCAAGTTATTAAAACTCCTAAGTCCTAATTATTGTTCCTAGTAGGTAGACCTACAGTTTTACTTTCAAGTTATTAAATCTCCTAATTATTGTTCCTAGTAGGTCTGGGATTGGAGATTTTGTTTTTGATGTGTAACTATCATTGATTCATTATTGTAATTAATACAATACAAGCTACAACCATATTATAACAAATACAATACAAGTATACTTCACTGTGTTTAAAATTTTAATTGTAATTAATTGTCCCATATGTGCTCCACATCAAAGTGTTCGACATCCCATTTATTTTTTATTTAAAAATGTTTTAAAATTATTAGATGATGATAATCCCTATTTACTATTTAGTGTTTTGTATAATTTCTAAATAAATACTAAATAACTAATAATAAGTTAACTAACTAGTAGTACCTATTAAGATTTGGTAATAGAGCCTAAATAAAAGCACCAATTACTTACTGGAATTATTTAGATTGAATTAACACTACCGGTACCTTGTGGATTTATATTTTTCTGCTAAAGCTGGCATTGGTATTTCCATTTATTTACTGTTTTGTCAAAATAAATGGATTCTCGCTCGAATCTCGCTCGAAAATCAAGCAAAAGACCAAATACTCGCTCGATCTCGCTCGACTCAAAAAATCCCTGCTCGCACAGCCCTAATTAGTATCAATTATCGATCGACGTAAAAAATATTGTTATTAATCCATTGATAATTGATTGCACATGCGTGATTATCGATATGCAAATTCATATTGAACGGCAAACCTACTTATAACAGTCTATCAATCTTAAAACATAGACCTAGATCTTAACTTGAATACTCTTGCAACATTTAAATCTGTTTCAAACGACACTATTGTTGACAACTAAACACACACACACACACACACACACGCACACGCACACGCACACACACACACACACATACACACATACATACAGCCAGCAATTTAGCCGAGGTAGTTTAACCGGTTCCCACTAGAACACCGAAGTTAAGCAAACTCGGGCGTGGTCAGGGGTAGAGTGGGTGACTGCTCTGCCCTGAAACTCACGTATACCGCTGGTTAGAGCAGATGGAGGGTTCGAGAGCTGTGTGTAACAGCTTCGTTCTCCTCGACGTCTGCTCGGCAGTCCGGGTTAGTGGAGGAACCTATATGACTGTCAAGGTTACACCGTCCTTTCGGATGGGACGTTAAGCCATTGGTCCCCCTTGGTACTTTTCGAAAGGAGTAGGCTACGTGCCGGTACCAGGTTTTCCCTCCTCCCTTCTGTTCATACTTCATCATCATCATTTATCACCACTCATCGTCTTGAATAGCCTTAGTGCATTAATATGAGACGATAAGCAATATCCAATCAACCAGTCATACACATACACATACACATACACATACACATACACATACACATACACACTCACACAATACACATACACAAAACCAACACAACCATAAAATAGTAGTGTATGCCTCTGAATATCAAGTGATGTATGTTTTAATGTTTCAAATTTATGTTTAATTTGTAGTTCTTAGATTGTTAATTGATAAGTTTATATCTTATATTTGCACTAGTGGAATTATTTTCTGTTGCAAGTAAAGACTTGAATAATAAAAAGTTTGTCTCGTACCCTTGTCCCTAAGCTGATGTCTCATGTCCAGAACTTGCTGCGAGTGTGAAATAACAGGGTCGATCGGAAGCCGAGACGTCTGGCCCACCAGTTTACAGTCTCGGAACAGGTCTGAGGCACTTGGGAACGCCTTGCGTTCTTTGAGGGCGCCGGGTGCAAACTTCATCAGTTGTTCCACATCTGACATAAACTGCAAGCCCTGGAATCAAACACATAGGAATAAAAAGGTGGAAATATTTCTGGCATCAAAATTAATTCCCAAAAGTAGGGAATTTAGGAGGCAGAAAACTGGACAATGGGAGATCAAGAGGAGAGTCAGATGCAGGCGGCAGAGATGAGATCCCTGAGGAGCACAGTGGGCAAGACGAGAAGGGACAGAATAAGAAACATGAACATAGAGAAATGCTGGGTGTAGAGAAGTTAAGTGACAGGATAGGAAGGACAGGGTTGAGATGGTATGGACATATGAGACGAATGGGGATAGGATGCCAAAAAGAATGTGTGAAAGAAGGATTGAAGAAGACATGGTGGGCCTAGGAAGAGATGGAAGGATACCCTAGCAAAAGACTTGGAGGCAAGAGGAGAGAACTGGGAAGATGTGAAAGAGGTACAATTGTGGGAGGATGGAAAGAAGTGGAAACATTTGGTTGCTAAACCCAAGCTGATCCTGCCAGAAGTCTGAAACGGCTATGGATAACGATGATGATGACATGAATATGTATTATTGAAAAACCAAATCAAAAAAGAAGAAAGCAATGTTTGCCTTTCGTAGTAAGTATAATTAGTAATTGCTTGGCTGAAGGTGACTGTAAGGTATCTTGTACCAAAATTTTAATACAATTCAGTACTCAAAGGCCTTGATCAGTGTTGGGTAAAGAACTTGTTGAGCAAACGAATGCACATAAGCTAGAACCTTGAACCATGGTTGTACCGTATGATCAAAGAGAAGTTACAAGCACTCACTTGCGTTTCAATGCTTGCCTTCTGAGGATGAAAGAGACCCATCTTCTGTGTGATGATATTGTTCAATAGACCCGCCCTGGCGCTTAGCCACTGCCCAAGACAGCCAACTTGTTTAAACAGGTTCTCCACCCGTTCTTTTGACCAGTTATACGTGTAGACTAGCATTTGTTGATTAGTGAGCACGGCTAGTAAAAACCGCTGTCGAGGTACGAATCTTCTTATTGTGCCTTCGGTCTCGTCTTCGACAATTTCTAGAAGTGGGGGGAACTTCTGAAACCCCTTTTGAGCTGAAACCATAAGATTACAAAGTTTGATACGGTACAACTTTGGTAAATACTAGTGCTAATTGTGTGGATATTATTTGGGCTTACAAAAACCAGGATCAAACAGTTCCCAATCAATGACTCAATCAATCCTTGAGTTGCCCTGTATGTAATAGGAACGTTTAAAAAAAAATTGAAGGTCGATTACGTCATCACTCATCAATCAGTCATAAAAGAAGACATGAGTTATGTTGAAAAACTATAAACATAGATGGGATGGGACAACGCAAAAAACAAGTCAATCTGGGGAAGTATTAAAGTAAATGGTTAAGTACATTTATTAATAAGATAGAAGCAGAAAAATGGGGTAGAACAGCAAATTAAGGCTATTCCACCGCGTTTTTCTATTTTCCAAAATATGCTACTAAGTCAAAATATAGTGAATGGCTTTGAAACATGGCTATTTTAGAAAATCAAAAATATTTTTTCCAAATTTTTCTGATCCGGTACACGGCCAATATAGCCACCTCAAAATAATTTCAAACTTCAATTCGCCAGGGCACACCATTCAACGTAGGGTGTTGTGCTTTTGTGACATTAATTTTCAACTGTTTTTCTTTGGACTGACTGAGAGAAAACAGATTTATTTCAACAATTGTCTTTCCTGCAAATTTTTTCGTTTGGCGGTACAAATCGGTAAAAAATACCGCCAAACGAAAAAATTCGCTGGAAAGACAATTGTTAAAATAAATCTGTTTTCTCTCAGTCAGTCCATAGAAAAACAGTTAAAGATTAATGTCACAAAAGCACAACACCGTACGTTGAATGGTGTGCCCTGGCGAATTGAAGTTTGAAATTATTTTGAGGTGGCTATATTGGCCGTGTACCGGATCAGAAAAATTTGGAAAAAATATTTTGATTTTCTAAAATAGCCATGTTTCAAAGCCATTCACTATATTTTAACTTAGTAGCATATTTTGGAAAATAGAAAAACGCGGTGGAATAGCCTTAACAGAGCCCGATTTAACAAAATTTTACTGTAGGTATGTAGGAAGTGAGAGTATGTTTCATAGGCCAGTTATAAAAATTTATTCTCATGAAGGTGTCTCTTCACCATAAGTGAAATTGCATTTTGAATTTTGATATATTAAGAGCTTCCTATAGTCTATAACATGCTAGGTTTGTAATTTTTCCTCCCTATTATCCCCCCCCCCCCCATTCTAAGATTGGGGCATATTAGACACCTGAAGATGACACTCTTAGCTGGTGCCTGTCCCATGTAGCTATGTTACTAGGAAAACGCTAAAGTCCCATCGAGTTGATTGATGAGCTTTTATTAAGTTTTTAGTTTGCGTGGGATCTCTATACTTATCAAGTGCTTTTTGAATGCATTTTAGGTGATTGTTGTCAAGTTTCTATTGTTACTTGATTGTTATCAAATACCTCAAAAAATTTAATTTAAATCCTTTATTTATATGGTTTCAGGATAATTTTTTCAACTTTTTCTTTCAAAAAGCAATACATCACCATTACCTTAATGTCCATGTGAAATATAAACGTTCTAGCCCCACCCGTTCGGTCAGAATCGGCCCAAATATCATGAAAATATTGCACTAAAAATAAAAAATAAAATTGTGAGAGTACGATATTCATGATATATATTTCTTCGATTGTACCCAAAAACGTGGCAAGTCTAAGTTCAGAGATTTCGAAGGTCCCCTCCAATTTTCATCAAGATTGCATATGCCGTTTGCCCGGTAGCGTGCAAACAAACAGACAGAAAAACAAACAAACAAAAAAAAACTTTGGAGCTAAATTGTTTGAGGGGTCAGTGAAATTTAAGTCTTTGCTTCGCTCATCCAATAAGAGTGGGGGGAAACTAGAAAACACTAGACTTGAGAACACACCACACATCATGTATACTTGAATCCTGCATTGCTTACCCTTGGGGTGCAAGATGTCGGGGTCGTAGCAACTCTTGTCCATAACGCAGGCTTGCCACTGCCTGAGATTCCTGCCGATGACGAGACAGGTGATGTCGTCTTCAGAGTTGGGGAACACGTCTGCCGGGGACCAGGGCACGATGTCTTGCTTGGTGGAAGAGAACACCCACACGTTGGTGTCGGAAGCATTGAGCGTGACTAGGGAGAGAACCTCCTTGAGCATGGGAGAGAGCGAGTGTCGCCTGTCGAGGCTGACTCCCTGCCGCTTGACGGCCGGCACGGCGAGGAGGATGGCGAAGTTGAGCCACAGCTGCGAAGTCTCGCGGTAGAACCCGTGGAGCTCCGGCCCGCCGGGCTCGGGGAGGGGCGCCGTCAGCACCCTGTACTCCATGAGGAGGTCCCAGTGGGCGTGGCGGACGGCATTGCGCAGACGCTGCGTCAGAGACTCGGAGTTGACGCGGCCTTGCTTCCACACGCGAAACTCCAGCCGGGGATCGTCGCCGCTCCCCCAGCAGGGATCGCTCCAGGTGAGCGAGTCGAACTGGTCCGCGGGCAGGTCGCAGGAGAACGCCTCGGCGGCGGGCTTGGGGTATGTCCGGCTGGTGATGAGACTGCCGTCGGGGCTGACCAGAGCCAGCGCCAGGCAAGCGATGCCCTTGCTACCCGACGACAGGGTCTGGTTGTACAGGAAGAGGTCGGCTTCCGTCACACGAGACTCCTCTGGATCAGAGTAGTCCTGCAAGGAGATGCACACATGAATACCTCACTTGTAAGACAACACCAACGTTAGGCTGGTGATGAGACTGTTGTCGGGGCTGACCAGAGCCAGCGCCAGGCAAGCGATGCCCTTGCTACCCGAAGACAGGGTCTGGTTGTACAGGAAGAGGTCGGCTTCCGTCACACGAGACTCCTCTGGATCAGAGTAGTCCTGCAAGGAGATGCACACACAGCTGATGAACACCTCACTTGTAAGACAACACCAACGTTAGGCTGTTGATGAAGTGGTTCATACCCGGGAGCCAACCAGGTAGAGACAACTAGCTCCTCAAAGCTACATGCAGATGATCTTTAACAACTAAACTAAATATTATACTATTATACTGGTTAATTGGCTTTTTGGAAAAGTGATCTAGTGAGCTAAAAGTGAGCTACCGTATTGGCCCGAATATAGCACAATCTCGAGTATATAGCACGACCCCCAAATTTTCAAAATCATTTCAAGAAAAATTAAAATGTACAATAAACATTTTTATTTACAATACAATGAATGAATAACCTAAAATTTCACTCTGAGAACAAAACATTTTGAACAGTGTCAGGGCCTTATCCTATCTTTTTTAACAGTGTACGGCCAAGCACAAGCTCACTTAGGCCAACCACAGTTCACCAGTCTGATTTAGGGATGACACCCATTCCAAAAAATTGGAATCGATCATTGTGACATAAGAATCGATTCAAAATCGATTCCAAAGAAAAACCTTTTTAATTGTACGCGCAGTTATTTTGGTAGTCATTTTCCGTCTTTTTCCGCGGAGTCTGTGATGACGTCACCCGCCTGCAGCACGTCACGGGACGATGTATTTCGCAACGTTGTGTTGCCGTCTGTTGACCGTACCGCCTGCCATTGTGTATGATTGGCGTTTGGCGGCGAGAGGGAAGGACAGTGGACAAGCCAAGTTTGGCTGGCGTCGAGTGGGGTGGGGGAGGTGAGGTAATAAAAACTAGGGCTGGGCTATGACATATCATTCAATTATCGATATCACACGAAAAATTTCGATATGATATCGATATTATCGATATATCAAAATATAATTGTTTGAAAAAAATGTTTTTTAAATTTTTTTATTTTTTAAAAATCTTTTTAAAAAAAAGAGTGGGTTTATTTTTCATAATTTGTGGCCAAATAGGGTTGATAACTGATAAGGTATCACCTTCCATAAACCTATTTAACGATTTTTACGATCTCACAATCACGTTTTATGACCCGTCAGGTTAATTTAATTTCGACTACCTACCCGGCACCTCCACCAAAATGACGTAATTTAGCATTTTTTGTGTAAATTTCGATATTTCGATATGAAATCAAATATCGAAATCAAAAAAAATATTTCCAATTATCGATATCATATCGAAATATTGATTTTTTTGCCCAGGCCTAATAAAAACACATATAAACCAGATAATCAAGGTCACATACATTGGTTTCCCAGGTCATTAAGCTTTGTTTGTTGTTGTTACCTGGAAGTGATACTCCGGCCGAGAGTCGGTATACTTGGGAGTGTGTAGAAACTGCATCAGGTTCTGTCTCAGGTAGTACTCGAGCGCTTGCAAGAAGGGCAGCGCGTGCGTCTGGATGGTGAAGCGCATCACGCTATCTGGAGGCCTAAAAGGCTTCTGGATGAAGTGAACGTCGTCGGGCGTCAGCTTGCACATGGGGTTTCTCTCGAGCATGATCAACAGCACTTCGAGCACAGCGTCGTCAAGACGGTTCTGTAGGACTTGGACTAAGTCTTGCTTCACATCTTTGCCGGCAGAAGAGATTCCGTGAACCTACAGTGGGAACATAAATGTAAGCCTATTTATAATCCACTCTCCAAATATGAGTTAAATATTGTTGTTAAATTGTCAAATTTCAGATTAAGTGAATATTGTTAAAACTGTAGTACATATAAGT
>JAMZAV010006703.1:0-15202 GCA_024449915.1 Sweltsa coloradensis | reverse complement strand
TTCTTTTCACGCCCGAGTAATCTATAGGTCTACCCTTCTCCGCTCACCTCCTGCATCCTGCTAGGTTCCTGATTAATGCACACTCTGCAACCCACGGTGCATGTAAGACATGCTCATTGCACGTACTCCCAGACCTCTGAATCAAACTAATAGTGTGTGTGTAGGCTACACTTCCCCGGCTCACCTCCTGCATACTGCTAGGTTCCTGATTAATCAACTCTGCAACCCACGGTCATGTAAGACATGCTCATTGCACGTACTCCCAGACCTCTGAATCAAACTAATAGTTTCCTCGTGTGTTTCCCCACCTCGTAGTCTGCATACTGATGATTCCGCTCACACTACTCCAAGAGTCTCGCTGTTTCCAACCAGACGCACTCGAATTCTAAATTATCCCTATTCACATATTATTAAAATGTATTTCTTACGAAACATCTTGAAAATAAAACACCCCCAGGCATCGAAAGAATTAATATTATAAAGAACGCTCTTTTCATGTAAATCATTTTTTTTCTTTTTTCTTTTCGTTTTTCTTTTTAATGTTTTTTTTTTTTCCTCTTCTTTCTTTTTTTTTTTCTTTCTTTCTTTCTTTCTTTCTTTTCTTTTCTTTTCTTTCTTTCTTTTCTTTCTTTTTTTTTTTCTTTTTCTTTGTCTTTTTCTTTATTTTTTCCTTTTTTCCCCCCCTTTTTCTTTTCTTTTCATTCTACACCCTTTTTTATATTTGATTCATTCATTAAATGCATATAATATATATTTTTTTTTTATTTGTTACCAAAATTGTTGTGTTTAAATGCATTGTTGTTGTAATGCTACTATTTCAAATATCTACGAAAATGTAGTTTATTGTTGTTTCTGCATCCATGTAATTAGATTTATTTAGTTGTCCTCCTTTGTAAATCAGTTTTATAACTGAATAGGATAGACGTTAAATAAATAAATAAATAAATAAATAAATCATCCTCAGCATATCATGTTTTTTTTTATAGATACAGATGACAATGTACTTAACCTGTTATAACCTTAATCTTTGTAAGTTGACCTTATGAACCTTTAGTTGCTTGATCAGGCTAACTATGAGGTAGAATCAATTACGCACATCTAACCACCGCGCAATTGATTGTTAATCAAGATACCACTAGTCGTTTCGTAGGGTAAGTAGTTTTGAATCTCATATTTGTGCATCATTCGACTTACAAGGCACGGGTACGGGGGTGGACGAAGCGAAGCTAGTTAATAATCAGGTCGTGGAGAAGAATACAGAATTTAAATAATTCGCCTTTTGTTGATCTTTTCGGAAGTTCGTTGCTTGTTTGCGTTAGGAAAACGGTGGAGGTGCCGGGTTTCTGAGGGTCAAGCAACTCCATCCTCCACCTTTAACTCAAGGGTCGCCAAAATCGTGTGTTTTGTATATTCTATTATTGTATTGTGTATATTGTCCTGGTGGTAAGACACTTTGTGTTGTGAGGCTATGCTCTAATTCTTACCTCCAGCAATGTGAGTGTTAAAATAATGTCATGTTGGAATAAATAAAACGCATGTTATTCAGAAGACGTGTTCGGTTTTTATCGTTAGACCGACGGATGAACGGCAAGAAAAGTAATGCTTTTATTGAAGCTTCTCTCCCCAATTATCAACTTATAATAACTGGCTTGCAACGTAGTTAAAAGTATCTACGAGATTGTACCAAATGTCCCGAAATATTTGGCAAATGTTGAAAAGTAAAATATTATTTTATGTTATCCAGGGGAAAAAAATCTGGATTCATTTCATAAAATCAATTACACCTACGGAAATGTTTCCCGATTAATGAAATTGAGAAGCAAAATATGTTGTTTACTTTCCATTAATCATCCACCGCGCATGTCCTTTGGTGATTGAATAGAATCGATTAAATTCAAACTTCCAGCCAGCAAGTTCAAAGGCATTCCCACATACGTTCTATTGCTCGTTCGCCTTCTGTGTGTGTCTGGGTGGACGTCGATAGCCCCTTGCAGTGAATGGGCTGGCTACTGACGAGACCCAATCCTATAATCCTGGACCTAGGCCCCGAGGCCCCCACTCGATGCTAGTTTGAATATCAGGATACGCTGGACTGAATGAGCGAGGGCAGGCACAGCTGCTCTGAGTGGAGCTCGATACGAGGTGTGTTCGTGTCAGCATCGCAAGCTGGACGACTTCTGTGTGTGTCTGGGTGGACGTCGATAGCCCCTTGCAGTGAATGGGCTGGCTACTGACGAGACCTAATCCTATAATCCTGGACCTAGGCCCCGAGGCCGCCCACTCGATGCTAGTTTGAATATCAGGATACGCTGGACTGAATGAGCGAGGGCAGGCACAGCTGCTCTGAGTGGAGCTCGATACGAGGTGTGTTCGTGTCAGCATCGCAAGCTGGACGCCTTCTGTGTGTGTCTGAGTGGACGTCATAGCCCCTTGCAGTGAATGGGCTGGCCACTGACGAGACTAATCCTATAGTCCTGGACCTAGGCCCCGAGGCCGCCCACTCGATGCTAGTTTGAATATCAGGATACGCTGGACTGAATGAGCGAGGGCAGGCACAGCTGCTCTGAGTGGAGCTCGATACGAGGAGTGTTCGTGCATCGCAAGCTGGACGCCTTCTGTGTGTGTCTGAGTGGACGTCATAGCCCCTTGCAGTGAATGTGCTGCCCACTGACGAGACCTAATCCTATAATCCTGGACCTAGGCCCCGAGGCCGCCCACTCGATGCTAGTTTGAATATCAGGATACGCTGGACTGAATGAGCGAGGGCAGGCACAGCTGCTCTGAGTGGAGCTCGATACGAGGTGTGTCGTGTCAGCTGGACGCCTTCTGTGTTTGTCTGAGTGGACGTCATAGCCCCTTGCAGTGAATGTGCTGGCCACTGACGAGACCTCATCCTATAATCCTGGACCTAGGCCCCGAGGCCGCCCACTCGATGCTAGTTTGAATACCAGGATACGCTGGACTGAATGAGCGCGGGCAGGCACAGCTGCTCTGAGGGAGCTCGATCCCTGCTCGAGTGTTCGTGTCAGAATCGCAAGCTGGACGCCTTCTGTGTGTGTCTGAGTGGACGTCGATAGCCCCTTGCAGTGAATGGGCTGGCCACTGACAGACCTAATCCTATTATCCTGGACCTAGGCCCCGAGGCCGCCCACTCGATGCTAGTTGAATACCGGGACACGCTGGACTGAATGAGCGCGGGCAGGCACAGCTGCTCTGAGTGGAGCTCGATACCAGGAGTGTTCGTGTCATCGCAAGCTGGACGCCTTCTGTCTGTGTCTGAGTGGACGTCGATAGCCCCTTGCAGTGAATGGGCGGGCCCCACTGACAGACCTAATCCTATTATCCTAGACCTAGGCCCCGAGGCCGCCCACTCGATGCTAGTTTGAATATCAGGACACGCTGGACTGAAGAGCGAGGGCAGGCACAGCTGCTCTGAGTGGAGCTCGATACCAGGTGTGTTCGTGTATCGCAAGCTGGACGACTTCACGTACGTGGGCAAATAAGTCAAAACAACACATGATCTGCTAAGTTCGGTTATAATTCCCTCTTTGCTTGAGTTATTTGGTAAATAAACATCAGTGACCGAATATTTTCCGGAACTCCACACTCAAAAAAACTGTATGGTTGGAACATCCAAAATAATATGGGTTGGGGGGGGGGACTGTTTGCATTGGACACACATCGCTGCACTCGACCAATAATTTTTGTAAATTTTTCATATCTTAGTATTAGTAAACATGATTTTATATTAGTTTAAAGGGCACATACACTAAACATTTTGTTGTTGTAATAAGAAATGTACACTATGTCCAAAACAAATTAAACTTAAATAAAATTGAAACAAGCCACTTTCAAATACTACTTGACTCGGAACTTCGCCCCAACCGACGCGGACCACTATAGACGAAATATTGGAGAGAATAACTTGTAATTTGTAACCATTCTTCTATAAAAAGAGTACGTAATCACACACGGAATTGCACTCACGACGTTTGTGTGATGACGGGATGAAAGTGAGACATGTTTAAGTTCTGGCTCGTTGCGCGGTCACCTCACGTACACGTCCCTGAAAGTAGGAGCTCAAACAAGGAGAGATTGTCCGAGTCCCGAGGGACCTGGCTTGGCCAGCTCGGGAAGAGGGGAATAACAGAGACGGATGCAGGGCAAAAACAACTTGTTCCTTCATCATCTTCTAATACTTCCTCCTGGAAATTGTAAAATACGTGCTGGACTTAGAAGTGGCTATTATTTCGCGACTATAACTTCGGAAATTTAAGCTATGTTAGGAAAAAATGGCTGTCAGAACGGTTGTTGGTAGATTTTTACGAAGACACAATCTAGAAGAAAGAAGAAAGAACTGGTGAACTATCATTTGAGTTGTCTTCGTTGTTCTGTATTAAATTAATGCACTGTATTGAAATAAGTTAGTTGTTCACTATCGACCGACCTGTTTAATTTAGATACTCTACAGAGAACCAGGAAACTAGGATCTGCTTCGTTTTTTAAATACAATAGAAGAAAATATATATCTCACGGAAATAGCAATTGAGAATGTTTTTACTTTTGTTTAACATTTTTTGCATATAATGTGACGTCAGTTCCTTCATCACTACTACAAATTTCGTTTAAAAAATATATATATATATATATATATATATATATATATATATATATATATATCATGGGAAACCTGCCCAGGGTGCAATGTATGCCCCTCTTCAAATGTCTAACTAGGTATGTTGCGGATAGGACAATTGTGAAGGGATGTTCCAGGAATTTTTAAGAGGACTCAATCCCTTGCATTCTCATTATAGACTGACACCGTCGAGACCGGCAATCCTGACTGAAGGTTTTTTCCGAGGTTTTCCTCAGTCGTTATAATGCGAATGCAAGGGATTGAATCCTCTTAAATAGCTCTCGGACATCCCTTTACAATTGTCCTATCCGCAGCATACCTAGTTTGTCACCTGAAGGGGGGCACACCGGTAAATCTGATGGGTATACCCTACACCGGGCATCCTACAAAAATATTTATTTTATTTAAAGACTGACGAAAACCTCGGGAAAACTTTCAGTCTGGGTTGCCGGTCCCGACGGGATTCGAAACCGAGACCTCCCGAATCACTCACTCGTCGATTGCGTCGGGGCCTACAGGGTTGGCTTGGTCGCTTTGGTTTACTGTCCCCCACTGAAAATCAGTTATATGACTGAGTGGGTAGACTCTAAATACAAATTTATTTATTTATTTATTTATTTATTTATTTATTCATTTATTTATTTATTTATTTATTTATTTATTTATTTATTTATTTATTTATTTATTTATTCATTTATTTATTTATTTATTTATTTATTTATAACGCCTGTGCCAACACTTCGGTTAAAATGATTTCGTTCATGAATCCATAGTATATGACTATTAGCCTTTAGCTTTCCCGTATGTGCTCTGGTTCGCGTCCATGTTTGAATTAATATTTGAATAAGCTGAAGCATCTATGTTATGTGGCGTTATGTTGCGTTTTGTTGCGTTATGTGGTCATGATGCGTTATGTGGCGTTATGTGGCGTTATGTGGCGTTATGTTGCGTTATGTTGCGTTATGTCGTTATGTGGCGTTATGTGGCGTTATGTGGTTATGTCGTTATGTGGCGTTATGTGGCGGTATGTGGCGTTATGTTGCGTTTTGTGGGGTTTTGGTTTGTCGTTTTTTTTTTTTTTTGGGGGGAAAAGGGCGTTATGTGGTTATGTGTTATGTGGTTATGTCTTATGTGGGTTATGAGGTTTTTGGGCGTTGTGGGGTTATTTTGCTTTTGGGTTTTTTGGGTTTGTCTTTATTGGTTTTTGGTTTGGTTTTTGTTTTTTTGGGGTTGGGTTTTTTTGTTGGTGTTTTTTTTTTTGGGGTTATGGGGGTTATGTTTTTTTTTGGTTAGTGTTTGGCGTTATGTTGCTTTTTTATTTTTTATTGTTATGGTCTTTATTTTTTTTTTGGGAAATTTTTTTATTTTTTTTTTTTTTTTTTTTTTTTTTTTTTTTTTTTTTTTTTTTTTTTTTTTTTTTTTTTTTTTTTTTTCTTTTTTTTTTTTTTTTTTGGTTATTTTGCTTATGTGGTTTGGCGTATGTCTTTTTTTTTGGGGTTATGTGGCTTTTTTTGGGTTTATTTGGGTTTGGTTATGTGGGGGGGGGTTTTTTTTTGGTTTTTTTTGTTTTTTGTCTTATGTGGCTTTAAAAAGGGTTTTTTGCGTTATGTGGTTAGTCGTTATTTTTTTTTTTTGGGGTGTTATGTGGCGTTATGTTGGTTATGTCGTTATGTGGCGTTTTGCGTTTTTTATTTTGCGTTATGTCGTTATGCTTTTTGGTTTTGTCCTATGTGGGGGTTTTTGGGGGGTTTGGGTTTTTGTTGCGTTTTTGGTTTTTTTTGGGGCGTAGGGGGGGTTTTTTGCGTTTGTGGTTAGTCGTTATGGGGCTTTATGTGGTTATGTTGCGTTATTTTATGTCGCTTTTTGGGGGTTTGGGGTTATCCGTTTTTTTTATGTGGCTTTTTTGGGGTTTTTTTGGGGTTTGGGGCGTTTATGGGGGGGGTTTTGGGGTTTGGGTTTTTTCGTTTTTGGTTAGGGTTTTTTGGGGGGAAATTGGCGTTAGGGTTGGGGTTTAGGGTTTTTTGTTTTGTGGGTTAGGTGGGTTATTTGCTTGGGTTTTTTTAGGTGCTTATTTTTTGGGGGGGTTTTTGGGTTTTTTGGGTTTGGGGAAAGGGGTTTGGGGGGCGTTAGGGGCGTTATGTGGGTTTTTTTTCGTTAGGTTTTTTTTTTGTTTTTGTTTGGGGTTTTTTTTTTGGGTTATGTCGTTTTGGCGTTATGGGGGTAATGGGTTATGGTTAGGGGGTTTTGTGCGTTAGGGGTTTTTGGGTTTATGTGCGTTATGTGGTTATGTTTTTAGGGGGCTTTTGGGTATTTGTTTTTGTTTTTGTTTTGGGTTTTGGGTTTTGGGTTATGTTCTTTTGTGGTTTGTCGTTATGGGTTATGTGGGTTTGGGTTTTTTGGGGTTTTTTGCTTATGGGTTATGTCGTTATGGGGCTTTAGGGGTTTTGTTGCGTATTGTGGCGTTTATTTTCGTATGTGGTTATGCTTATGTCGTTATGGGCGTTATTTTTTTTCGTTAGGGGTTTTGGTTTGGTTTTGCGTTTTGGCGTTATGTCGTTATGGGGTTTTTGGGTTTGGTTTTTTTTGGGGTATGTGGCGTTAGGGCTTTATTTTTGGTTTTGGGGTTTTTTTTTTTGGGTTTTTTTGGGGGGGTTTTTGGGTTTTTTGGGTTATGTGGTTAGGTCGTTATGTGCGTTTTGGCTTTAAGGGATGTGGTTATGTTTTTTTTTTTTTTGGGTTATGTGGGTTTGGGTTTTTGGTTTTGTTTTTTTGGGGGTTATGTTTATGGGGTTTGGGGGGGTTTTTTGGTTTGGGGGGTTTATTTTTTGGGGTTATGTGTTTTGCGTTATTTTCGTTTTGGGTTTGGGGGGGGGGGGGGGGGGGGGGGGGGGGGGGGGGTTTATGGCGTTTTTTTTATTTTTGGGCGTCCGGGCTTATGTTGCGTTATGTGGTTATGTCGTTAGGGGGGGTTATGTGGGTTTTTTTTGGGTTATTTTTTGGGTTTGGGTTATGTGGCATTATGTTGCGTTTTTTGGGTTTTGGGTTTGATTTTTGAGGCGTTATGGGCTTTAGTAAGTTATGTTGCGTTATTTTTTGTTATTTTTTGGGCGTTATGTGGCGTTATGTGGCTTTATTTTTATGTTATTTTATGTCTTATGTGGGTTTTAGGTTTTTTTGGTTTATGTGGCGTTATGGGGTTTTTTTGGGGGGTTTTTGGGGGTTTTTTTTGCGTTATGTGGCGTTATGTTTTTTTGGGTTTTTTTGGGGTTATGTGTTATGTGGCTTTTTTTTTTGGTTTGCGTTTGGGGCTTATGTTGCGTTTTTTGCGTTTGGGGCTAGGGGGTTTTTGGGGGGGTTTAATGGGGCGTAAGTGGGTTTGGTTTTTTGTCGTAATGTGGCAAAAAGGGGTTTTTTGTTTGAGGTTATGCGTTATTGGGTTTTGGGGGGGGGAAAAATGGGCGTTATTTTGCGTTTGGGTTTTCGTTATGGGTTATGTCGTTTTGTGGCGTTTTTGGGGTTTTTCGTTTGGGGTTATGGGGGTTTGGCTTATGGGCTTTTGGTTATGGGGGTTTTTTTGGCGTTATTTTTTTTGGGGCGTTTTTTGTTATGGTTATGTGGCTTTAAACGTTATGGGGCTTTTGTTGCTTATTGGTTAATGCGTTAGGGGCTTATTTTGCGTTATGTGGTTATGTTTTATGTCTTATGGTTTGGGCGTTATGGGTTTTATTTTTTTGGGTTATGTTTTTTTGGGGTTATGGGGTTTTGGGTTTTTGGTTTTTGGGGTTTTTGGGTTTTTTTTTGGGTTTTTGGGTTTTTTGTTTTTTTTTTGGGTTGGGTTTTGTGCTTTATTGGTATGTCTTATGTGTTATGTGGGTTATGGGCGAAAGGCGTTTTTTGCGTTATGTGGTTATGTTTTTGGGGGTTATTGGGTTTTTTGGGTCTTTTGTTGCTTTTTGGTTATGTCGTTATGTGGCGTTTTTTGGCGTTTTTGGGTTTTCGTTTGGGTTTGGGGCGTTATGAGGTTATGTGGCGTTATGTGGGGTTATGAGGTTATGCCGTTTTGTGAAGTTATGTGGCGTTATGTTGCGTTTCGTGGCTTTCTGTTGCGTTATGTGGTTTTTGTCGTTATGTGGCGTTATGTGGCGTTATGTGGCGTTTATGGTCGTTATGGGGCGTTATGAAAACGTTATGTGGCGTTATGTGGCTTTAAATGTGGCTTTTATGTGGATTTTATTTTTGCGTTATGTGGTCAGGGCTGCGTTATGTGGCGTTATGTGGCTTTATGTATCGTTTTTGGTTATGTCATTATGTTGCGTTATGTCGTTTTTAAGCGTTATGTGGCGTTATGTTGCGTATTGTGGTTATGTCGTTATGTGGCGTTATGTTGCGTTATGTGGTTATGTGTTCATGTGGCGTTATGTGGCGTTATTGCGTTTTGGGGCGTTAGTGTTTGTTGGTAATGTTGGCGTTTGTGGCGCTTATGTGGCGTTATGTGGCGTTATGTGGGTTATGTGCGTTATGTGGTTATGTATTGTGTGGCGTTATGGGTTATGTGGCTAATGTGGTGTGTTGTGTTTTATTTGTGCGTTTATGTTGGTTATGTTGGTTTTGGCGTTTTGGCGTTATTTGCGTTATGTGTTATGTGTCTTATGTTGCGTTATGTGGTTTGGCGTTATGTGCGTTATGTGGCGTTGATGCGTTATGGTGCGTTATTGGCGTTTTGTAACGTTATGTTGCGTTTGTGGTGTTGCGTTATGTGGCGTTATGTTGCGTTTTGTTGCGTTATGTCGTTTTGTGGCGTTATGTGGCGTTATGTGGCGTTATGTTGCGTTATGTGGTTATGTCGTTATGTGGCGTTATGTGGGGTTATGTGCGTTATGTTGCGTTATGTTGCGTTATGTCGTTATGTGGCGTTATGTTGCGTTATGTCGTTATAAGCGTTATGTGGCGTTATGTTGCGTTTTGTTGCGTTATGTGGTTATGTGCGTTATGTGGCGTTATGTGGCGGTATGTGGCGTTATGTTGCGTTATGTGGTTATGTCGTTATGTGGCGTTATGTGGCGTTATGTGGCGTTATGTTGCGTTATGTGGTTATGTCGTTATGTTGCGTTTTGTGGCGTTATGTGGCGTCAAGTGGCGTTTTGTTGCGTTATGTGGTTATGTCGTTTTGGCGTTATGTTGCGTTATGTGGTTATGTCGTTATGTGGCGTTATGTGGCGTTATGTTGCGTTATGTGGTTATGTCGTTATGTGGCGTTATGTGGCGTTATGTGGCGTTATGTCGTTATAAGCGTTATGTGGAGTTATGTGGCGTAATGTGGCGTTATGTTGCGTTATGGATGGTGAAGAACCAATACCTTCTATCTGCCATTTTCTGCAAAGATGAGATTTTTGTGTCTATGATACAAAATTTTTTTTTTGAATTTTTTATGTTAATAGCTCCTATCTAACAATGCTTAAACATCTCCAAAAGAGCCCTATAGTACTACCTTACATCAATATCTCCTATCTGTCACCGCCAACGAGTTCTTTTTTTAAATCGGTTTTAATGCTCTCCTGAACAATTTGCTTTTTGGCAGATAGAAGGTATTGGTTCTTCACCATCGTTATGTGGTTATGTCGTTATGCAGCGTTATGTAGCGTTATGTGGCGTTATGTGGCGTTATGTGGCGTTATGTTGCGTTATGTGGTTATGTCATTATGTGGTTAGAGTCGTTATGTTGCGTTTTGTGGCGTTATGTGGCGTCAAGTGGAGTTATGTTGCGTTATGTGGTTATGTCGTTATGTGGCGTTATGTGGCGTTATGTGGCGTTATGTGGCGTTATGTGGCGTTTTGTGGCGTTATGTTGCGTTATGTTGCGTTATGTCGTTATGTGGCGTTATGTGGCGTTATGTGGCGTTATGTTGCGTTATGTTCGTTATGTCGTTATGTGGCGTTATGTTGCGTTATGTTGCGTTATGTCGTTATGTAGCGTTATGTGGCGTTATGTTGCGTTTTGTTGCGTTATGTGGTCATGATGCGTTATGTGGTGCATTCGCATGGAGTAGTATATTTAACTACTGGAAATAGCTAGCATATCGGAGGTTATAACGTCATCGACTTTTTTATTTCGTTCTGATATTAGCAGACCTGAGCGGGTAACTGTACTAGAGAAACGTTTTTAATTGAATCAACCTTTTTACACTGGTCGCCCACTTGCCCTACGTCAAACCCACCAACCAACCAAGTCAAACTTCTATTGCTCTCCCTGTTTCTATGAACATGGTTACAATCTCGCTGTTATGTTGGTATGCGAACCCGAGTCGGATGTGTACGTTCTGTATCATATTACATTTTACTACTATATTTTCTACATGTTTGTTTAATTGGAATTCCCCAATGTTCTTGTGGTTGTACGGGTATAAATATGACGCAAGTAGTTCTATAAACCACTACACGATTCAAAATTAACAAAATAATATTATTCTCCGGAAAACATTGTCGAACGTAGAAGGAAGCTACGTTGAGACGAAGAAGTCGCTCCGAAGCAAGTGAGCAGATGCGCGCGGTTTCGGCGGGCCAATGAGCGAACACTATTTTTAATCGGGGACTGCTGATTGGCTGCAATCCACCCGCCGGTGCCGTCAGCATCTGCTTACTTGCTTCGTAACAACTAGATAAACGTATACATCAAAATGGTCCCAAAAATGCCAGGAATACTGTTAAAAATACATTAAATACAACGACTTTGTAAGAAGATATTTCCAATAGAAAAAATATATCTCTTATGAAAAACATGGAACATTCATGCCAAAATGATAAAAACAATAAATGCAGTGAAAAATGAGTCAATTTAAATGTTAACCAAGAAAAGAAACGCAATTAAAGGAGCGAATATCAACTACGATTGTGTTGAGATGACGATAACGAGTTTCAAACCATTACAATAACAATAAAGTGTTGGAATTGTTTCTGTCTGACGCTACGTTTGTGTACACACTTCGCTTCTTATAAATAAGGACTAATTTAATGATATGACATTTTCAAATCATTTAATAATAATCTTAGATCCCATTTTTCACTCTTTTGTGTGTCTTATAACCCACAATTTGCCCGTACCATGCACTGCATACCTCAGTGGGACTCTATTACGCAGCTGCCATTCTCATAATGTAACGTGTAAAGGCTGGCAGATAACTTTGGGGCATTCTGCCCTTTTGAGTCCACCTTCTACTTAATTTTCAGACAATTTTAGTCGCATTTTTTGTAAATTGTTTAAACATTAATTATGAAGGCATCTATCACAGCACTTTTCCATTAGGGTTATGGGAAATTTAACAAAAAATAATTAAAACCCCCTAGAATTTAGAACTATCAATATGAAAAAAAAACACCCAGATAACTCGCTTTTTGATTGATTTGTGAAAAATATTGAACATCACGGGGGGGTTGTTTTTCTTTATCAATCCCAACTTGTATTAGATTAATGTTTTATAGCTGCGGGACAAGGAACGTTCCAAAAACTTTTTTTATTTCAGTAAAACTCGACGGAAAACCCCCGGGCCCACCATGGCCTTAAAGCACAAAGTTGACCCGAGTACACGAACCTATTTTTTGGGTAGGGTTTGAAATTTAAATCCTTCTAGAGAAACGTGAAGTTTTGCCCCAACTCGATGATATCCCTTGTCTTTGGGCATCGGGGAATGATTTTTGCGCAAGATGAAAATGAAAGCTGATGAAAGCGTGGTGGTTTCTATGTCTGCCCCCGGGGGCGCGACTGGGGGGTGGGCTCGTTGTCTTGACTTAAACCACAGAGGGGGAGACCCAGCTTTTGATGAGGGAAAACCCCGTCAAAGACGTTGACGAGACTCCCCGGGGGCATGGCCTCTGGGTTTTTTGTTGTGTTAACCACTTACCCTTTGTTATTTCCCCCCTTTAGTGTTTTACCCTTCTCTTTCTCCTTCTTTTTTTAGTACCAGAGTCGATCAGAAGTTCTCGTTGGAAACTTTTTTTTTCGACTCTGTTTGTTAAACGAGGGAGCGGAGGACCGGGTCTCCATTCAACCAAAAGGCCCTATTCGTGATTTTCTGTCTGTTGTAGCGAAAAAACAGCCGAAACCCCGAAAAGATTGGGTAAATTTTAAAATACTCCGGGACGGTTTTCTGAGAAAAGCTAACAAAAACAGCTAGATCCATTGGATTTATCCTACAATAAATAAAAAGTGATTTTTTTTTTAAAAATCGATAGCTTTGTTTTAAACAGCTAGCGGGACGAGATCTTCCTGGTGACATGGCCCAGTGGTAAGCTTAAGCCTACCGCACAGAGGGTTTGGGGGTTTTATACCCCTTAACTCGAATTTTTTTTTTTTTTTTACATCCATAATTATTTTGAGGGGTGTTAAGTGGGGGAAAAAAAACTTGGGGATTTTTTTTTTGGAAATTTGTTAATGTTTTTACGCTAATACGTTTTAAACAGATTGCTTTTTTAAAGTTCGATTTAAAAAAAAAAAACGCCAAAAATGGTTGTCAAACGGTGAGTAGCATGTGTTGAGTACCCCGTATCATTCCCCATACGGGCTAGATCCAGCCCTTTGGTATATGGGAGAAAGGGGGTGTTCCCGGGGACTCAACACTTTGGGTCTCTCATCGTTTAAAAAACGACTTTGGCTTTTTCCCGTTTTAAAGAGGGAGCGGGCGACCGAGTGTCTCCTTCAACTAAACGGGGCCCATTCTGTGATTCTGTTTTCTGCTGTACGGGCGAAATCAGCCGAACCGCTGAAAGATTTGGGGGGAAATTTTAAACATACCCCGGGAGAGTTTTCTGAGAACTGCTAACAAAAAACGCTAGAATTTCGATTTAAACCTACAATAAATAAAAAAAGTGATTTTTTTTTAAAAACGTAGCATTTGTTTAGTAGCAAATAGCGGGACGAGATCTTCCTGGTGACATGGCCCCGTGGTAAGGGATTAACCTACCGCAAGAGGGTTGGGGTTCTATCCCTTAACCCCAACTTTTTTTTTATTTTTACATCCATATATATTTTTGAGGGTGTTTAAATGGGAAAAAAAACTTAGGTGATTTTGTTTTTTTTGGAAATTTTTTAAGTTTCACCTAAACTTTTAAACATGTTCGCTTTTAAAAGTTCGATTAAAAAACTAGGGAAACGCCAAGGGTTTCAAACGAGTGAGGACCATGGTTTTAGTACCCGGTATCATTCCCCCTATGGGTAGACCCGCCCTTTGGATATGGGAGGAAAGGGGGGTGTTCCCCCGGGGACTCAAACTTGGGTCTCTCACTGTTTTTAAAAACGACTTTTTTTGGGGTTTCCTGTTAAAAGAGGGAGCGGAGCGACCGAGTGTCTCCATTCAACTCAAACGGCTTATTCTGTGATTTTGTTTTTCTGTTGTACGTCGAAAAACAGACGAACCGCTGAACAGATTTTTTGAAATTTTAAAAAGACATCCGGTCGAGTACCTGGAACGTTAACAAAATCAGCTAGATCCATTGCGAATTAAGCCTACAATAAATAAAAAATGTGATTTTTTTAAATTATCGATAGCATTTTTTTAGTAGCAGCTGCGGGACAAAATCGCGTGGTGACATGGCACAGTGGGAAGCATTAAGCATACTGCCGGAGGGTTGGGGTTCGATGCCGTTAGTTCGAAAATTTTTTTTATTTTTTCATCCCCTATTATTTTTAAAGGGGGGTTAAAAGGAATTAAAATTAGGGGATTTTGTTTATCTTGGAAATTTTTAATGTTTTACGCTAATCGTTTGAAACGATTCGCATTTTAAAAAAAGTTCATTTTGATAACTCGGGGAAAAGCCAAAGCGTTTTTAAGAGGAGTGACCCGTGTTGAGTACCGGTACATTCCCATGGGCTACGGGCTAGATCAGCCCTTTGGTATAGGGAGGAAAGGGGGTGTTCCCGGGATCAAAACTTGGCTCATCACTCGTTTTACAACGACTTTGGCGTTTCCCTATAATTAAAAAGGGAGGGAGCGACCGAGTGTCTCCCTTCAAACTCAAACGGCTTCATTGTATTCTGTCGTCTTCTTACGTCGAAAATCAGCCGAAAACCCCTGAAAAATTGCGCTGAATTTTTTAAAAAGCATCCGGACGAGTTTTCTAAGAACTGTTAACAAAATAGCTTTATCCATTGAAATTAAAGCCTACAATAAATAAAATGTGATTTTAATAATTCAATGCATTTGTTTTGTAGCATTTAGCGGGACGAGGAGACGAGTGCATGGTAGTGTAACCATTTTGCCTTCCCCAGGATGGATGGGGTTTGATACCCCTCAGTGTAATTTTTTTAAATTTTTACACCCCCCAAAATTATTTTTGAGGGGTGTTAAATGGAAATAAAAAAATTAGGTGATTTTGTTTTATCTTGGAAATTGTTAAAGTTTCAGCTAATAGTTTTGAAAACGATTCGCATTTTTGAATGTTCAATTTAAATAATATTGTGGCAACAGAGGGTTCCTGTAAGGTGACCAGAGGTCCGGTTTTTAAAATCAAAACACTTGGCTAACTCACTCGTTTTAAAAACGACTTTGGGGTTTTCCCCCGTTAAACGAGGGATGG
>JAMZAV010006702.1:0-34981 GCA_024449915.1 Sweltsa coloradensis | reverse complement strand
GGGGGCCCCCCAACCCCCCTTTTTTTAAACACAACCCCAAAAATTTTTTAAAAACCAAAAAACAATGATAAAATGGGGGGGGAAAACCCCTTTCGCGGGGGGCCCCGGGGGAAAAAAAAACTGCCCCATTCTTAGCGAACCTCCTCGCTTGGAACGCGTGGAACATCTTAAAGTAGCAGACAGACAATAATCAACATGTCCAGGAAGAAGGAGACCCGCTTGTTGCTGGCGGTGGTGATGCCCGGGGAGCGGACTCCTCGGCGGAACTCGTCCAGCTTCTTAGCGATCACACCCTCGCTGAACGCGTGGATCGTCTTGAAGCAGCAGACAATGACCAACATGTCAGGCCTAAGTTTGGTTAATTTAATTTAGTTTGTGTTTGGTTTATTTCGTTGATGGGCACAAATGTGTAAGGACTTCAGGTTTAGCTTCCTGCACCACTTTATTTGCAAAGCTGATACAAATTATTAAATGTTTACCTATAAAACTAGTAGCACAGGAGTGGAAGAATTTTGTATGGTGTACCCGGACAAAATTCCGACAAGCTGAAAATTTGCACACATGTTCAGTGATCATTCTAACAATGTTGAAAAGTCCCTAAGCTCCGCCGCGTGCGTCTGAGATATAGTGACAAAAGGGCGTAAGTGCCAAAAATTTCCTATTTCAATTTCAACCATTTTTTACACTAATATCTACAAATTATTAAATATTTCTACGAAGTAAGTTAAAAATCAGTCATAAGCTTCGACCCATGCGTGGCAAAAGGGCGTAAGTGCCAGAAATATGATATTTTCAATAATTTCAATACATTTCGACATACATATATGCAACTACAAATTATTATGTATTCATACCAACGGAAACGTGAAATTGTTCCCTTTTCTTCGACCAGTGTGTCTTGACACATGGTAACATAAAGGGCGTAAGTGACAAAGATATGTTATTTTCAGTCTTAACAAACTTACTGACAATTCATATATGCAAATTATTTAGTATTCGTACGAGACAAAAGTAAACATCTTCCCCGAGCTTCGTTCTAGCGTCTTGATAAATGGTGGGAAAAAGGGCGTAATTGACATCATAATTAGTATTTAATATAAAAGAGCTTTTGTCATTCAACTACATTTATTGTAAACAAAAACTGAATACCATACAATGAACACTCAATGTAATTAATCCAATGCATGCTGACTGACTTGCTATAGCCATTGTATGTAAAGGAAACCATACAAAATCGTTGTAAGTAGCAGATTGGACCATAAACCAAATTTATAAAATATTTACACCCGACATCTCAAACGACATGCATAGACATAGTTTGGCGAAGATCTGGTTGTGTTTTGAGCTGGAAAGTTTAACATATTCAAAGCTTGAAAAACTCATCTCTTGTTAAAAATAATAAAACGGATTTGAAAGGGTTCGAGCAGGAGCTGTGGACAACCTAGCTTGGGCTTGGCGTCTGTAGGTCACATCACTACAGATCATGAGCTGTGACTCTTGATGTAATAGCCTAGTGGCGAAAATGGCGTAAGTCACAAAACTATATAATTTCAGTCATATCGTTGAGTGACTAACCGGTCATATGATTTAAAATATTTGCTTGTACGTTTGCCCAGATTATCAGCCGGCAACATATTGAAGACTTAAAGGTCATCATCCTCAAGATAAATCCAAAACATGGCACTTAACTGACATAATTTGGTGTCCAGTTACCCTTGTCGTCTTAAAAGTAATACTATGAACCGATAGTAAGCGTAAAGATAGAGTACATGTCCTTTTTTCATTGACAAAAAGCATAACTGCGCATCACTCACATTAAAGTTTATCCGCAACATCAACACTATTTATAGAATTATTTGGATAATGGTGATCTGAAGGACGCTTTTGGCACAAAGACGACTTTCACTGTTCGACGAAGTCTTCTTTTGTTAAACTACGACAAAATCACATAATTGTCACAGAGTTGCGGGCTCAAGTCCCATATACATTAAAAATACCATGCCGACACATATATTTTCCGGTATAGTGGTCAAACTTTGCATGTAGTGTATTGATGCGGGCCATCTCGTCCTGTTTCCATACTAGGAAGTCTATACTAAATACATGCTTCATGTTGATATTGTGAATAAAGTGCGGGCTCAGTGTGTTTCAGTTGTGTTTGACGGACACAATCGAACCGTCTTGTACCAAGCTGGTAGGAATTACCCAAGCTGCAGTTACCCAAAAGTAAATTATAAATGAAATATATGCAGACATTTTAAGATATAAGTTGCCTTATGTTTTTCTAACGTTTATCACAATAGATTTAGCAGTGGTACATTCCGTTACTTCATTGAGCAGTAGCACTTCATTTGCAACTGCGTACTGTGAGCTCTAGATTTGATTTGCTGCCAGTCCACCAGCACATTTAATAGATCTCTCCATCCATCCCTCTAGGCTTGATGGCAACATGGGAATGTATCATACTTTGTAGCGTTCAAAGCAAGTCGGGAGCTGTGAACATCCCAGCACATGCAATTCAGTCCAATAGCGAGCGTTCGTTTCCCACTCGGACATTTAAAAAATCAAATCGGTATTGAAATATATGTTTATTCTTTCGTTGCTCATGCTCTATCTATCGTGATGTGATACTATAGTCAAGCCCAAGATAGGTTGTCTACAGCTCGTGCTCGAATCCCTTTCAAAATCCGTCTATGCAAGCCGCTTGAGAATGCTGGAGATATTATTTTTTTAGGTTTTGGGAATGTCCAGTCTGCTACTTACAACAATCTTGTAATGGTTCTTTACATACAAGCTGGCCATAGCAAGTCAGTCAGCATGCATGGATTTTACATTGAGTGTCCATTGTTTGGTATTCATATGTTACAATAAACGTAGTTGAATGTCAAAAGCACTTTTTATGTTAAATATAGAATTATGATGTCAGTTACGCCCTTTTGCCACCATTTATCTAGACGTCAGCAACGAAGCTGAGGAAGATGTTTACTTTTATCTCGTATGAATACTTAATAATTTGCATATATATGAATGTCAATAAGTTTGTTAAGACTGAAAATAACATATCTTTGTCACTTACGCCCTTAGGCCACTATGTGTCAGGACACACTGGTCGAAGAAGGGAACAATTTCACGTTTCCATTGTATGAATACATAATAATTTGCAGTTGCACATACGTATGTCAAAATGTAATGAAATTATTTAAAATATCATATTTTTGGCACTTACGCCCTTTTGCCACGCATGGGTCGAAGCTTATGACTGATATTACTTTAATGACGTAAAAATATTAACAATTTGTACATATTAGTGTAAAAAATGGTTTAAAAATTGAAAATAAGAAATTTTGGGCACTTACGCCCTTTTGTCACTATATCTCAAGACGCACACGGCGGAGCTTAGGGGACTTTTCAACTATTGTTTAGAATGATCAACTGAACATGTGCGCAAATTTTCAGCTTGTTCGGAATTTTGTCCGGGTAAAAGTCTTCCACTCCTGGGCTATAGGACGCTTCGCGAACGCTCTTTTTTGTCGCGTTGATGATTGAGCTTTTTTGTAAGTTTTAGTGTGTGTGGGATCAATTTACTCTTTTAAGTCCCATTGCAAAATCATTTGTGTTAAATTTAGATAATGTTTAAAGTAGTATAATTGTTTTGGTGATATCAATTAATAGAATGTAAAATATCTGGAGGCCTGAAGACTTACTTTTTGTACGCATTGTAGGTGATTGTCTTCAAGTTTCTATAGTTCCTTGTTAATTTTTATTTTACACCTCAAAAAAATTATATTAAAACCTTTATTTCTTGGATTCTGGCTAACTTTTCAACTTTTTTTTCATAAGGTACTACATTACTATTACCTTAAGGGCACCCGGACGTAATAATATGCCTAAACCTGACTTTTTCATTTGAGTGGTTCAGTGAGTGCCTTGAAGTTTCAAGATTGTGAGGGTGTAATTTGTTTTGAAATTGAGCAATTACTTGTTTATATATGTATTTATTGCAATATAGGTGCAATCTAATTTCTAGAAAGAAACATATTTTATGTTAGGGGTAGGGGAAGGCATGTAAAAAAACTTTTTTTTTGCCATACTCTCTACTAAGCCTATACCTAAACACTGAATAAACCATTTTTTTGTAACTTTGATATTATTACTATGGTTTGAAAACTTTTCATGTAATTTTTCATGAAAGTTTCATGAAAATTCTCATCACTAGGTCTAGGCCCACTTTTATTTTATCTACAAACCAAAACTTTAACTGCAATTATCTCAGAAGTTATGTTTTCTCTATTCAGTGTACATTATCTCAAGGTTGACTTAATAGAAAGTTTAGAAAATTTAAGGGAATGTTGGCACAGGTATAGAACAGCATTTTGAAAGAATCATATTTCAAATATCTTTTTTTCAAAAATTAATTATGATTTTTTTGGGTCCATCTTTTTTAGAAACTCAAATTTTTTTACGCTCAATTTGCATAGGAAGGTTGTATCAGTTATCTCCTAAAAAATTATTTCACTAGCTATAGCCATTCTTGACAAAATGTATATCAAATTTGTTAATTAAGTAATTAAACGAGGGAGCGGAGCGACTGAGTGTCTCCATTCAACTCAAACGGCCCTCATTCTGTGATTCTGTCTGTCTGAACGTCGAAAATCAGCCGAACCGCTGAACAGATTGGGCTGAAATTTTAAACAGACATCCGGTACGAGTTTACTGAGAACTGTTAACAAAATCAGGTAGATCCATTGCGATTTAATCCTATAATAAATAAAAATTAGATTTTTATAATATCGATAGCATTTGTTTAGTAGCAGCTAGCTGGACGTGATCTACGTTAGCTTGCATGGCATAGTGGTAAGAATTTAGCCTACCGCGCGGAGGGTTGGGGTTCGATACCCGTTAGTTCAAACTTTTTTTATATTTTACCACCCACATATTATTTTTTGAGGGGTGTTAAATGGGAAAAAAAATTATGTGATTTTGTTTTATCTAGGAAATTTATTAATGTTTCACGCTAATACGTTTGAAGACGATTCGCATTTTGAATGTTCAATTTTAACTAGGGAAACGCCAAAGTCGATGTAAAACGAGTGAGTGAGCCAAGTGTTGAGTACCCGGGAACATCCCCTTTCCTCCCATAGGTTACCTAAGGCTGGATCTAGCCCAGTATGGGGAATGATACCGGGTACTATGTCACATGGCTCACTCACTCGTTTAATTAAACGAGGGAGCGGAGCGACCGAGTGTCTCCATTCAACTCAAACGGCTCTAATTCTGTGATTCTGTCTGTCTGTCTGTACGTCGAAAATCAGCCGAACCGCTGAACAGATTTCGCTGAAATTTTAAACAGACATCCGGTACGAGTTTTCTGAGAACTGTTAACAAAATCAGCTAGATCCATTACGATGTAATCGTACAATAAATAAAAATGTGATTTTCAAAAATATCGATAGCATTTGTTTAGTAGCAGCTAGCGGGACGAAATCTGCGTGGCTGGCATGACATAGAGGTAAGCATTTAGCCTACCGAACGGAAGTATGGGGTTCGATGCCCGTTAGTTAGAAATTTTTATATTTTCACACCCACTTATTATTTTTGAGGGGTGTGAAATGTGTGATAAAAATTAGGTGATTTTGTTTTATCTTGGAAATTTGTTAATGTTTCACGCTTATACGTTTTGAACACGATTCGTATTTTCAATGTTCAATTTAAATAATTATTGTTGCAGAGTGAGTTCCTGTTTAAATAAGGTGACCAGACGGACCGGTTTTAGAAGTCAAAACACTTGGCTAACTCACTCGTTTAACAACGACTTGGCGTTTCCCTAGTTATAACGGAGCATGTTCCTCTATGTGCATATCGTTCTGGTCCTCCGTCCTTCCGTCTGATGTGTATATGTCACGACTCGAACACGATTTCTGTTTAAATTGCAATTTTAAAATTCATTTAATTAAACGAGGGAGCGGAGCGACCGAGTGTCTCCATTCAACTCGAACGGGTCTCATTCTGTGATTCTGTCTGTCTGTCTGTACGTCGAAAATCAGCCGAACCGCTGAACAGATTGGGCTGAAATTTTAAACAGACATCCGGTACGAGTTTATTGAGAACTGCTAACAAAATCAGCTAGATCCATTGCGATTTAATCCCACAATAAATAAAAATGTGATTTTTAAATATCGAAAGCATTTGTTTAGTAGCAGCTAGCGGGACGCCAGTTACGTGGCTTGCATGGCCTAGTGGTAAGCATGTAGCCTACCGCACGGAGGGTTGGGGTACGATACCCGTTGGGTAGAACTTTTTTATATTTTTAGACCCACATATTATTTTTGAAGGGTGTTAAATGGGAAATAAAAATTATGTGATTTTGTTTTATATTGGAAATTTGTAAATGTTTCACGCTAATACGTTTTGAACACGATTCGCATTTTGAATGTTCAATTTAAACTGGGGAAACGCAAAGTCGTTGTTAAATGAGTGAGTAAGCCATGTGTTGAGTACCCGGTATAATTCTCCATACTGAGCTAGATCCAGCCTTAGGTAAAGGGGAGGAAAGGGGATGTTCCCGGGTACTCAACACTTGGTTCACTCACTCGTTTAACAACGACTTTGGCGTTTCCCTAGTAACGACTTTGGCGTTTCCCTAGTTAAACGAGGGAGCGGAGCGACTGAGTGTCTCCATTCAACTCAAACGGCTCTCATTCTGTGATTCTGTCTGTCTGTACGTCGAAAATCAGCCGAACCGCTGAACAGATTGCTCTGAAATTTTAAACAGACATCCGGTACGAGTTTACTAAGAACTGTTAACAAAATTAGCTTGATCCATTGCGATAGAAGCCTACAATAAATAAAAATGTGATTTTTAATAATATCAATGGCATTTGTTTCGTAGCAGTTAGCGGGACGA
Source organism: Sweltsa coloradensis (assembly GCA_024449915.1). NCBI lineage: Eukaryota > Metazoa > Arthropoda > Insecta > Plecoptera > Chloroperlidae > Sweltsa > Sweltsa coloradensis. The sequence goes on along the minus strand of JAMZAV010006702.1, from coordinate 28,077 downwards.
CATTGACGTGGCCTGCATGGCCTAGTGGTAACCATTTAGCCTACCGCACGGATGGATGGGGTTCGATACCCGTCAGTTTTAACTTTTTTATATTTTATACCCACATATTATTTTTGAGGGGTGTTAAATGGGTTATAAAAATAAGGTGATTTTGTTTTATTTTGGAAATTTGTTAATGTTTCACGCTAATACATTTTGAATATACGATTCGCATTTTGTATGTTCAATTTAAATAATTATTGTGGCAAGCAGAGTAAGTTCCTGTAAGGTGACCAGACGGTCCGGTTTTATAAGTCACAACACTTGGCTAACTCACTCGTTTAACGACTTTGGCGTTTCCCTAGTTAAACGAGGGAGCGGAGCGACCGAGTGTCTCCATTCAACTCAAACGGCTCTCATTCTGTGATTCTGTCTGTCTGTCTGTACGTCGAAAATCAGCCGAACCGCTGAACAGATTGGGCTGAAATTTTAAACAGACATCCAGTACAAGTTTACTGAGAACTGCTAACAAAATCAGCTAGATCCATTGCGATTTAATCCTACAATAAATAAAAATGTGATTTTTAAAATATCGATAGCATTTGTTTAGTAGCAGCTAGTGGGACGATAGTACGTGGCTTGCATTGCCTATTGGTAAGCATTTATACTACCGCACGGAGGGTTGGGGTTCGATACCCGTTAGCTCGAACTTTTTTTATATTTTTACACCCACATATTATTTTTGAGTGGTGTTAAATGGGAAAATAAAAATTAGGTGATTTTAGTTTATCTTGGAAATTTGTTAATGTTTCACGCTAATACGTTTTGCACATGATTCACATTTTAAATGTTCAATTTAAATAACAAGGGAAACGCCATAGTCGTTGTTATACGAGTGAGTGAGCCATGTGTTGAGTACCCGGTATCATTTCCCATACTGGGCTAGATCCAGCCTTAGGTATATAGTCTGAGCTGTTCACAAAATAAAACGGCAAAAAATGGTAGGAAGGTTTCACTTGGCAAAAATGTTCATAAGGTCAAAGAAAAGCGATACAGAAGGGGAGCCACGAAAAATGTCCCTTACGATTCAAAATGGCGGCCATGAAAGAATAGGCCTATTATTTAACTTTTTTGAGTATAAAAATACGGTAAATGATGTAAGGAACGTGCCACTTGGCAAAAATATTCGTAAGATGTTAAAAATGGTTTACAGTGGGGGAGCCATGAAAAGTCAACCTTACGATTCAAAATGGCCGCCATTTTTGAAAAATATGTATTATTTTCCTTTTTTGAATATAAACATACTGCAAATAATGATAAAAAGGTGCCACTTAGCACTAGGCTCTTCTTAAGATTATCTTAAAAGTTTACAGAGGGGGAGCCAAGAACAACATCTCTTACAATTCAAAATGGCGGCCATGAATGACAAGGTGTATCAATTATCTTCTAATTTTTAATGTAAAAAGACAGCAAATAATGATAGGAAGGTGTCCATTGGCAAAACATTTCTTGAGATGTCAAAGAAGGTTAACAGAGGGGGAGCCAAGCAAAATATCCCTTACGATCCAAAATGGCCGCCACGAATAACAATTGCGTACCTTATTAGTTTCCTATTTTGAATGTGAACATACGGCAAATGATAAAAATGGGCCACTTGGCCAAAAAAATTTTAATGTGTTGTATATGGTTTCCAGTGGAGGAGCCAAGAAAAATATCCCTTACAATTCAAAATGGCCGCCGTGATTGAAAATGTGTATTGTTTCCTTTATTCCTATGATCACATTCAAATTTAATTTAACCTACTTCCTTCTCAATAATGAAATAAAACATCTGTGTCGATTTCCCAAAGATGTCTTCCTTGATAAGCATCACGCTGAATGTGAAGCTGCAGTGCGTCTTGAATGGGAGGAAGACTGTCAACACTTTTGTTCCTCGACGTGAAAAGGATTTTCCTTGCTTCATTGACTTTTCCTACATCCGTGTGTGCGTCGTACAATATAACGTTCTAAGACGTCTTGAATGGTTTTGGAAACGTTCTGCAACCGACAGGAGATTTCATTCTTGTTTTGTACTTGTTTTTGTTCTTGTTACTTCACCATTACCTGGAAAATGGAACGACTTTCTTCACAATGCCACAAACAAGCAGGAGCTGTTTTCCATTCTCGCAAATCACGCTGCTACACAGTTTGATTTTGCAGAAATTGTGACCAACGTGGGATCAATTATCGTATCATCTCAAAAAGCTGAGGCCGCCATTACTGGTATTTCATGTGAATTTCTTGATGAGGCTGATGGCCGCATCATTGCTCACGTGATGGATGTGGCCAAGTCTGGAGGAAAGAGAGTTCTTATTTACACTATGGATACAGACATAGTCATACTCGCTGGCTCATTCTTCTACAAACTCATGGCTGTGGGGCTGTTATATTTGTGGGTTTGCTTTGGAGTAGGGAAGAAACAAAGATATATATCGGCACACGAAATAGCTCGCGCTCTTGGGGAAGCAAAATCGACAGCATTGAGAAGTTTCCATTTCTTTGCGGGATGCAACACCGTATCCTCCTTCTCCCAAAAGGGCAATAAAACAGCTTGGAAAGTATGGAAATCTTTCGATGATGTCACACCAGCTTTTCATGAAATTTTGTCCGTTGCGGATCGTTTCCAAAACCATTTGAGACGTCTAAGAACGGAATGTTATTCTTTTGTACGGTGGACACACGGATGTAGGAAACGTCAATAAAGCAAGGAAAATCCTTTTCACGTCGAGGAACAAAAGTGTTGACAGTCTTCCTCCCACTCAAGACGCACTGCAGCTTCACATTCAGCGTGCTGCTTATCAAGGAGGACATCTTTGAGGAAGTGCTGATACTTTAACGCCAATTTCTTCATCAGCGAAAGAATGGGGATGGTTCTTGAATGGTTGAGTTTGACATCCAAAATGGTCTAGACTGCCGGAGATATGGGACTGCTGCAGAGAGCTTGTCAAGTGCTCGTGTAAGAAAGGAAGCATCACACGATGCTCATGCAAAGATGCCAGCTTTCCCTGTACATTGCTATGTTCAAACTGCCGAATGAACTGCTGCAACACCAGGTATTAGGTAAACCCAGTTTAAGAAAGTCATTATAGACTTAAAAAAGTTTAAGGATAAATATATAAATCTGTTTAATTTCTGGATGGTTATTCATCTCGTTACACCTATGTTCAGCACTTTATATATTATTGTCTCCTATTTCAGTATTCCTGAGGATGAAGACATAATAAACAACGTCAATTCAAAATGTAACAAAGAAGTAAGGAAGAAGTGCTCAAATGTCCACGTTATTAGAAATCGACATAAATGTTTTATTTCAATATAATATCTTATTATTAAGAAGGAAAATTTGAATGTGATCATGGGAATAAAGGAAACAATACACATTTTCAATCACGGCGGCCATTTTGAATTGTAAGGGATATTTTGCTTGGCTTCTCCACTGGAAACCATATACAACACCTTAAAAATGTTTTGGCCAAGTGGCCCATTTTTATCATTTGCCGTATGTTCACATTCAAAATAGGAAAAAATACACATTTTCAATCATGGCGACCATTTTGAATCGTAAGTGAGATTTTTCTTGGCTCCCCCACTGTAAACCATGCACAATATTTTGAGAGTACTTTTGCCAAGTGGCACCTATCTTCCTGTCATTATTTACCGTCTATTAACATTCGAAATTGGAGACAAATAAGGTACGCAATTGTTATTCGTGGCGGCCATTTTGGATCGTATGGGATATTTTGTTTGGCTCCCCCTCTGTTAACCTTCTTTGACATCTCAAGAAATGTTTTGCCAATGGACACCTTCCTATCATTATTTGCTGTCTTTTTACATTAAAAATTAGAAGATAATTGATACACCTTGTCATTCATGGCCGCCATTTTGAATTGTAAGAGATGTTGTTCTTAGCTCCCCCTCTGTAAACTTTTAAGATAATCTTAAGAAGAGCCTAGTGCTAAGTGGCACCTTTTATCATTATTTGCAGTACGTTTATATTCAAAAAAGGAAAATAATACATATTTTTCAAAAATGGCGGTTATTTTGAATCGTAAGGTTGACTTTTCATGGCTCCCCCACTGTAAACCATTTTTAACATCTTACGAATATTTTGCCAAGTGGCACGTTCCTTACATCATTTACCGTATTTTTAAACTCAAAAAAGTTAAATAATAGGCCTATTCTTCATGGCCGCCATTTTGAATTGTAAGGGACATTTTCGTGGCTCTCCTTCTGTATCGCTTTTCTTTGACCTTATGAACATTTTTGCCAAGTGAAAACCTTCCTACCATTTTTTGCCGTTTTATTTGGGATCCGTCGTTGAACAACCTGTACTAATAGGGGAGGAAAGGGGATGTTCCCGGGTACTCAACACTTGGCTTACTCACTCGTTTAACAACGACTTTGGCGTTTCCCTAGTTAATTAAACGAGGGAGCGGAGCGACTGAGTGTCTCCATTCAACTCAAACGGCCCTCATTCTGTGATTCTGTCTGTCTGTACGTCGAAAATCAGCCGAACCGCTGAACAGCTTGGGCTAAAATTTTAAACAGACATCCGGTACGAGTTTACTGAGAACTGTTAACAAAATCAGGTAGATCCATTGCGATTTAATCCTATTATAAATAAAAATGTGATTTTTATAATGTCGATAGCATTTGTTTAGTAGCAGCTAGCTGGACGTGATCTACGTTAGCTTGAATGGCATAGTGGTAAGAATTTAACCTACCGCGCGGAGGGTTTGGGGTTCGATACCCGTTAGTTCAAACTTATTTTTATATTTTACCACCCACATTATTTTTGAGGGGTGTTAGATGGAAAAAAAAATTATGTGATTTTGTTTTGTCTAGGAAATTTGTTAATGTTTCACGCTAATACGTTTTGAACACGATTCGCATTTTGAATGTTCAATTTTAGCTAGGGAAACGCCAAAGTCGATGTAAAACGAGTGAGTGAGCCAAGTGTTGAGTACCCGGGAACATCCCCTTTCCTCTCATATACCTAAGGCTAGATCTAGCTCAGTATGGGGAATGATACCGGGTACTATACACATGGCTCACTCACTCGTTTAATAACGACTTTGGCGTTTCCCTAGTTATTAATTGGACGAGTGAGCGGAGCGACCGAGTGTCTCCATTAAAACTCGAACGGCTCTCATTCTGTGATTCTGTCTGTCTGTACGTCGAAAATCAGCGAACCGCTGAACAGATTGGGCTGAAATTTTAAACAGACATCCGTTACGATTTTTACTGAGAATTGTTAACAAAATCAGCTAGATCATTGTGATTTAAATCCCACAATAAATAAAAATGTGATTTTAAAATATCGTTAGCATTTGTTAAGTAGCACTCTGCAGCTAGCGGGACGAAAACTACGTGGCTTGCAATGGCCTATTGGTAAGCATTTTAGCCTACCGCAGGGAAAAGGGTTGGGTTCGATGCTCATCAGCTCGAACATTTTTTATATTTTTATACACACATATAATTTTTGAGGGGGGGTTAAATGGGAAATAAAAATTAGGTGATTTTGTTTTATCTTGGAAATTGTTAATTTTTTACGCTAATACGTTTTGAACTGATTTGCATTTTGAATGATCATTTAAATAACTGGGGAAAAAACGCCAAAGTCGTTTTTAAACGAGTGAGTGAGCCAAGTGTTGAGTACCCTGGAAATCCCATTTCCACCCATATACCCAAGGCTGGATCTAGTCCAGTATGGGGAATGATACCGGGTACTATACACATGGCTCACTCACTCGTTTAACAAAGACTTTGGCGTTTTCCCCATTATGAATTTAACATTAAAGGTTTTTCGGCACTTCGTTGTGTTTATGTGTGTCTGTCTGTCTGTCTGTCTGGGTTTTGATGCGTAGGGGCCAAACTACTCGTCCAATTTTGACGCAATTTCACACCAATGTCAAGGATTAATAGATAGAGTGCTGTTACATGGACAGCAAAATTCGCAGGAATCCAACCTACAAAAATTAACTTAAAGTTCGCTTTGAAAAAAAATACACTTTCTTATCAATTTTAAACCACTATGAATGTTAAAACTGTGAAAATTTTCAGAATTATATCTTGCCCTGACGACTTACAAAAAATTAATTCCTTAAAAAATCATGTTTTGCAGGGCTTTACTAAATTGGATTTGATTTGAGGAGCCATAAAAGATGGATGCAGAACATCTGGAGCCGAAATGGGGTGCATGAATGGAACTTTCTTAAAAAATATTTTGGAATCTTTCTAGCTTTAAAACTTTGGCGTTAGCGATGTGATATGTTTTGGTGTCTCCCTCGTCCACTTGCATAGCGATAGCTAACGCATCAGATGGCAGACAAGTGACGACTTGGTGACTTACACTGCTGCAGTCGTCATGGTTCGCAAATTATTTTACCTGGCTATTAACTCACTCGTCTAACAACGACTTTGGCGTTTTCTAGTTTAACATGGCTTGGTATAGTCAAATCCGGGTCCTTTAATGTCCATGTAAAATATGAACGTTGTAGCCCCACCCGATTTTTTTTTCAGAATCGGCCCAAATACCACGACAATATCGCATTAAATAAAAAAAAATTCGTAAAAGTAAGATATTCATAAAAAATATATCTGCGATTGTACCCAAAAACGTGGCAGGACTAAGTTCAGAGATAGGTCTCCTCCAATTTTCATCCAGATCGAAAATGTCGTTTGCACGGTAGAACGCGAACAAACAAAAATAAATAACGTAATACACAACCGCGTTTAGCAAGAGTTTACATTAATAGGACCTAATCTCATATTCCTTTAACACTCCCGAACCTCTCAGGTAAAATGTTTGTACACGTTTATACCACCACCACCCCTAATTCATATATTGCATGCATTCAACCAATGTGAAATCAATTGTTAATAACTTAGGGTCGATGTTTCTATCTCAGATGCTACATCAGCATTTAAAGGGGTATTTAACCGCTAAACTCAAAAAATATATTTCATTCAGGCTAACTAGGAATGAATTTAGCAATCAACATAAAAATTATTGGGACCACCATGACTTCCAAAAAAATTGTTAAATATTACATTTTTTGAGCTAGGTCCCATCGGCAAAAATCTCCCATAAGAAATAACATGGGGACGATCTTTATGCCCCGTGACCTTGGAGGATTTTGATCAAAAAAATATTGGCCATTATTGACGTACTCGACATCATTTTCTGTAAATTCTCTATATTTTGTTTTGTAATTTGGGCAAGTACTTCGGTCAAAATATGCTGATTACCAAGATGGGGTGTGATTTTGGAATGCATATTTTTGCGTGTTTGGGGGTATATTTGGGCACATTTTGCAAGACACGATGTTATAAAGGGGCATTTTAGATTGGTACTATGTTTCTAGTATCTATGTGGACCAAAAAAGAAGCAGGTTAAAGCCGATTTATTAAATTTTCCAAAACACCAATTTTCGCCAATTTCTGGATCAAAAAAAAATAAAAAATATCGTGTTAAATCACAGAAAACAAGATATAATTTTTTAAACGGTCATTTAAAGGGGCTAAAAACCTCAAAATTTATTTTTCACCACGTGATCTATAGCACAATTTCATATTTGAAACATTGGTTTACAAATGGTTATTAAAAGGTTACTAAAAGGTTATGTAAAACCTTGGTTGCTAAATGGTTATCAATTGGTGATGAATATTTTTAGTAAGGGGAGGTACACTCGTCAAAGTGGGCATTTTGGGGCGAAATCGATGCCAGATAATGCGTGGAAATTCATTTCCGATTTATTTTTCGCCCACTGGGGGTAAAAACGAAGAGCTAAAACTTGTCTAATCATATTGCCCGACTCTTGAAGAACGATTTTTATAGTACAACATGTTATTTTTCTGAACCCGATTGGACCCGTTTTTTATTTGCGTTCCTTTGAAACGAAATTACAATTATTAAAATAAATATGTACACCCGGTACTTTTGAGAGAGGCATAACCCCTTTCCATAGTAACTAAGTACCAAGTGTGTTATATAACGTTGGTAGGGGATGGTCCCGTACAGGGTTGTCTGCCCTTTAAATTTTCGTTAAAAATTATTTACCATGAATTTTGGCCCTCTCAAGGTGAAATTGGACTTCTTTACGGTCATTTTTTTCGGTCTTCAGGTTTGAGTGGTTATGACGGGTTTGATTCCCGGTACCCAAACTATTGTCGTTCTTGTACATACATCCCTCCCGAAGGGGATGGTGCTGGATTTTTTTTAAAAATACGTTTAAATTCGTATTTTGAACATTTCCAACTGGTAAGGTGTAAATACAAAGTTGTTTTTAATTTTTGTAATTTTTTTCGAGTTCTTTTACGAAATTTCCGGGACAATTTTTCCCACCCTCTTGTGCGTTCTCCTTTAAGCTTTCAAAATCACCAAAGAACAAAGCTCTAGAGCCTACCCAAAATTAAGAAAAAATCGGAAAGGTGGGAAATTGAAGTGCCAAAAATAAGAACACGTGACATTTTTTTCTACCGCCAAACCTGGGGCAAGTGTAAAATGCCCACATGCAAAGGTGACGTGGCAAGATTTTTTTTTTTTAATTTGCCCGGCCAAGAATCCTGGAACATCGAGGTAACTTTTTTGAAAACGCAAAAATCGAAATGTACCACGTCGCCACGGCCAAACGAAGAGAGATGGGGAAAAAGTCAAATGGCGGGTTTGTTGCGTCGTTCTTTGCGCACACGCCGGTGGTCGTGCCGAGTGGGTGGCGCACGTAACTCGCGGCGCAGCGTCGTCCGAAGCGCGGCGCCGTGTTTCCGTATTTTTTCGACACGACTCGAAAAACCTCGTCAAAAGGGTGGAACCCGGGGCGCGAGGGAGCGGACGTATTTTTTTTTATCAAAATCTTAGATAAAATTCCTGTCGTGAACGTCGCCGAGTCGGCCGCCCCGGTGTGGGGAAACGCCCGTTTCGGTCCGCCAAAGTCGGGCCGCCCCAAAATGTACGCTAGCAGACTCAGTATATGTACGATACGATAGATAATAAAAACAAGGATCTTGGGTAAACCCGCGAATATATATATATATATATTCGACATATATGTTAGCACGTAGGTTTTCACGAACAGTCATAGATACATCCAAATTTGGTTTAAGGGTTTTTGTTCGTGTATTTCCTCTTCTCTCTAGCAGTCCTACACAAGGACCATTGTCAGCTGGTCTGCAGTCGAGGCAGCAGCAGTAGTTATTTCTGAGCTGTGAGGGTTTCGTCCTGAAGATGGCTGATGTGATTCAGCCGAAACGTCGACCAGCTGACAATGATCCTTGTGTAGGCCTGCTAGAGAGAAGAGGAAATACACGAACAAAAACCCTAAACCAAATTTGGATGTATATATATATATGTTTTTGGATATTTTCGTGGCCGATATGAATTAATGAACTAGGGTTTTCGGTTATAATGCCACGTTTATTCACATTAGGCCAACGTTTCGAACGTTTCGAACGTTTCAAGCTTTGCAGTGATTCTTTGAGTTGTTTTAATTGCCATATGTGCAGTGATTTCTATTGTTTATATTTTGTTGTATTTTGTTTTCCCAGTTTTGTTCTGAATTTATCAATGTAATGTAGTTTTCGTTTTTTATATATTAATTTGTATTGGCCCTGAAGAAGATGAGTGAAATTTCATCGAAACGTTGGCCTAATGTGAATAAACGTGGCATTATAACCGAAAACCTAGTTCATTAATATATATATATATATATATATATGTTAGCACGTAGGTTTTCACGAACAGTCATAGATATATCCAAATTTTGTTTTAGGGTTTTTGTTCGTGTATTTCCTCTTCTCTCTAGCAGGCCTACACAAGGACCATTGTCACCATTCCCACGTCTGCAGTCGAGGCAGCAGCAGTAGTTTTTTTTTAGCTGTTAGGGTTTCGTCCTGATGATGGCTGATGTGATTCAGCCGAAACGTCGACCAGCTGACAATGGTCCTTGTGTAGGCCTGCTAGAGAGAAGAGGAAATACACGAACAAAAACCCCCAAAACAAAATTTGGATATATATATTTATATATATATATATATAACAATATATAAAAATATATATATATATAATATAAAAAGATGATATTTGGCGTTCAATCCGTCTGACTGACAACGAACATATGGATGAGGAGTGTAAACAATTACGCAACATACTGATCGCTAATGACTTCTCTGAACACGTCGTAACGAGAGCGTTAAAATGCGCGAAAGAGAACATTGTGCGTACAAGACCAGACGACGAAACTAAACCACGCTGCACTGCGCTCCTGCCCTATGTTCAAGTGTTTACGGATAGAATCGGCAAGCTGTTACACAACACAACATCAGGCCAGTTTACCGGACGGACCGCCAAATATCATCTTTTTTGAAGAACGTTAAAGATGTGGATCCACTGCATAATCATGGAGTGTACGAGATCCCATGCGTGTCTTGCGAAAAAACTTATATTGGGCAGACAAATCGAAGAATCTTAGCTCGTGTTCAAGAACACCAAGCTAGCTGTACGAAAAGGTGAAAAGACGTCTTCTCTTGCCCAACACGTTCGCAACAACGGGTCACTCTATCGACTTCGACAACACACGTGCTCTGATAAGAGAAGAGCACTTTCGCACACGAGTGATTAGAGAAGCAATAGAGATACACAAACGCCCCCACACGATGAAAAAGGAGGGATGACGCACTCGTCTTGCCAGCATCTTCTAGGCCTGCCTTGGTGTCACACTCAATACAACCTCAACACCCCCAAACTATGCCCATGCCCCCTAATGTACAGTGTATCACCTCGCCGCAAACAATAGATGCGGAAGAATACATAGGTCCGACTACACGTAGCCGAAGCCGTCTGGTTTAATGTTTGTTTGTTTTTGCCCGGGCTGAGTCGGGCTGCGTGCGCAACTTGATTACGTACATTGAGTTAAAGAAGATATAAACTAGCAGAGTAGTTATGCGAGGTCATTCCCACGTCTGCAGTCGAGGCAGCAGCAGTAGTTTTTTCTGAGCTGTTTGGGTTTCGTCCTGATGATGGCTGATGTGATTCAGCCGAAACGTCGACCAGCTGACAATGGTCCTTGTGTAGGCCTGCTAGAGAGAAGAGGAAATACACGAACAAAAACCCTAAAACAAAATTTTGGATGTGTCTATGACTGTTCGTGAAAACCTACGTGCTAACATATATATATATATATATATATATATATATATGTGTAGTTGACGTAGGCGACCATCAGATCCTCCTTTAACACACTATACTAACACTTGAATTAACACTTTGCGTATGTGTGTATGTAGTTGACGTAGGCAACCATCAGATCCTCCTTTAACACACTATACTAACACTTGAATTAACTTTTTTTATGTTTCTGCAACACTTGCACTGCCTTGTTGTTCACAGCCATCCTGGTACTATTTGTGCACTTTAACTTCATTGTTTATTGCTCACCGCCATCCTAATATTTTTGTATCAATTTCTTTGGTGTTGAAAAGGACGCTATGTTTCTTTGTTTCAACAATGTTTATCATCAGACTGAAATTACTTACTGCTTTGGCCATTCGTATGGTCTAGTGTTATTTTCTGTTAACCTTAGATAAGTTATTAATAAATACAGTGTTTTTACTTGTGATTTGCATTCAAAGTGTGTGTTATTGTGTCCGTGGATCGCTATAGTTTTTTATATAGTTTTATATTTTATATTTATATATAGTTTTTTTTTACAGAACATTGTGGAAGAAGAGAAGATAATATATTTTTAAAGTTTCTATGAATTTAAAAATTATTATCGATCTTACCACCATGAATATTTTATACTTCTTAGATGTATTTTTCAATTAATAAAACCGTTCAGCTGCAATAATCAACACCTAAGCACGTGCCTTTTTGTTCCAACAACTTTCAAAAATTGCTTTTGCATTGCAGAGTCAATATGGTAGGCCCGGGGAACTAATTTAGGTGTCTTGTATCTTTGCTGTGATCAGTTTTTGACTTACACACTTTCCAATAATTATGTCTAATATAAATATATATTAAGAGTTCAAGATCGTTTGTGTTAAATTGTTATCAAGATTTGAACAGAAGAATGAAGATTTGCGTTCGGTGGTTTGTTCTGTGAAAGTAGGATTACTCGCTGATGTGATGTTCCTGATTTTTTACAAACCTCATATTCCTTTGAGTGAGATTGTCTAATAAATCATATTTCTTTCTTTTCGTTCTCGTTTTTTCGTGACTTATTTACTAACTTTCTTTTCTTTTCTGTTTTCCCCTTTTTTACATCTGGTATATTATTAATAAACATTTAATATCCTCTTTTAATTTGTTATCAAAAATTATTGTATAATAAATACATTGTTGTTGTAATATAAAATATTTCAAATATTTACTTCACTTAGTTCATTGTTTGTGTATACATTTATGTAGTTAATATTAGATTTATTTAGTTGTCATCCTTTGTTAATCCAATTATAAACTCAAAAGGGTGTAATGTTGGCACTAACGAAATTTCTTTTTGCACAAACGTGCACTAACGATGCACTAACGTTCACAATTCGTTTGGATTCAAAATTCCGAATTGGGGGGGCTTGTCGTCAAGTTGCCCCCCCCCCAAGTAATTTAATTATGCTCCTAAAAGAATGGTGTACTAACGAAACTTTTTCGTGCACAAACGTGCACTAACGATGCACAAACGATCCACATAACTTTTAGTGTGAAATCTAGTTTAGGGGGGGCCAACTTGACGGAGCCGCGGCGGAGGCATAACTTATATATCGAGGCGGCAGACCACCTGACTTCGGGCAGCCGCTGTGTACAGTGCTTAAAGCTAGTAAGCTTCGCAAAAGCTTTTCTAGACGCGTTGTTGGATGAGCGTAATTTTTTAAAAACGAAAAAAAAGGCGTAAAATTGGGATTTTAATGGGAAATAATTTTTCGATTCCGCTCACATTTCACACGAATATATCAATTGATAAAATTAAGTGTTCTGTGAAACATCATTACAATCGAATGAAGGATGTAGGTGTTATAAGTCGAAAGAATGTTTTTAAATGTGAAAATTACAATCGAATGAAGGATGTAGGTGTTATAAGTCGAAGAATGTTTTAAAAATCGAAAAAAAATCGTAAATTACGATTTATATGAGAAATAATTTTTTGATTGCGCTCAAATTCGTGGCGTTCTAAGTTCAGAGATTTCGAAGATCTCCAGAAAATTTCATCGCAATCGAAGTATCGGTTTTGCCGGAATCGTGTTAGCAAAAAACACACAAATACAAAAAAAAAGGGGGGGGGGTAAATCAGAGTTTTTCTCCAGTGTAGTGGAATGGAATCTTCGCTTCGCTCATCCAAATAGTTTATGCTGACAAACGTGATCTTGATATTTATTTGTCAATTTTTCCCGACACCCTGTGCTGTCCCATAGTTGCTTCTCTTGGTGTTGTCTCTTACTGTCTAGTTTCAATATTATTTTTAGTAACTGTCTCTCTGTTTCCCTTCTACTAATTTATTTCAAATAAAATGTTTATTATGATTTTCATTAGGGCTGTGCCCATTAAGGTTTTTTGGCTGTGAAAGTTTTGATTATTATCAGCAAGAAGAAGTGAAGGTTTTTTTGGTAGTGAAGGAAGTTGTTTGCTTGGAGACGGGGGTCGGTCTCCGGATCTTGAAAGGTACTGATTTCGTGTTTGTTGCTTCTTCATAATAATTGTAATAATTCAGCGTAGGAAGCTTCGCAAACGCTTTTTCAGGCGCGTTGTTGGATGAGCGTAATTGGATCATTGAGCTGCCATGTGTTCATGAGAAATAATTTTTTGATTGCGCACAAATCTCACACGAATAATTAATTCATAAAATTAGGGTTCTTTGAAGAAATCATCACAATCGGATAAAGCATGTTGTTATAAGTCAAAGAAATGTTTAAAATTAAAAAAAATCGTAAAATTGCGATTTTCACAAAAACAATTTTTCGATTGCGCTCAAATTTCCAACGAATGTACTAATTCATAAAACTAGGAAGCTTCGCAAACGCTTTTTAAGGCGCGTTGTTGGATGCGCGTAATTGGTGCATTGAGCTGCCATGTGTTATGCGGATTTTCTCTTGTTCTGTAAAAAAATCATTACTAAGTTCAAGATTTTTCCAGAAAATTTCATCGCAATTGGAGTATCGGTTTTAGCTGGAATCGTGTTAACAAACAGCCAAAAATACAAAAAAATTGAAAAAAAAAAACATTCCGGATTTTTTTTCTCCAGTGTAGTAAATGGAATCTTCGCTTCGCTCGCTACGCTCATCCATTAAGGTTTGTAAACCAACTAATAACCATTTGATAACTAACTAATAACCATTTGATCACCAACTAATAACCATTTGATAACCATGGTTTATATATAATAACCATTTGATAACCAACTGTAAACCAATTGATAACCAGCGGTAAGGAACACCAGCGCGATCTAGTAGTCACTCAAATAACCAAAAAGATGGAATCAAATTTCTTAAAAATAAGTACTTTCAACGACTTGAGGACTTCAATTTACACATGTACATACTAAGTAACAGATACACATTAGATGGAAGAAGTTTGAGATGGTTAAATTTTATTGGTATCTATCGGACTCGATCCCTGGACTCCTTCCTCCATAGCTCGACGCTCTCTCCAAGTGGCCACGGAACCTGTGTCAGTGTGAGCGCGCAGGCTCCCTCATAAGGTATAGGGCCACGCGCTTGTATCGTTTTACTGCAGAATGGGAGAAAAACAAAACCTTTTCTGTATAATGTTACAATGAGTTTGTTTTCTTGAAATCTGCTTTTCTTATTTGTGAATTGTGACCTCTTCTCAAACTAATATTGTGTTGTAGCAAGAATGAAGAGCTAGCTTTCCATGTTTTATGGATTGATGCTGACAGTGTCTAGGACATTGCTTTTGAGGAAAATCTTCACCATTATGTAATTAAATATTAGAAAAGAGTTTTTAAGGCTATTGTAACACCTCTGGGCGATAATTTGAAAGTCAAAGAAACATGTCTGAAAGTTTGCTGAATGAAAGAAGGCCTTTAAAATAACAGAACAAAAATTGTGAATTTTTGAGCGGGACATAACCTCACTATTGGAAATTATATTTAGATTTTGGGACAATAGTGTACACAACAAATCTAGTTCAAAATTGAATTTTGAGAATCGGTTTTCTGGACATAGTTTCTAAACATTTTTAGCTATAACTTAAGCTATAGCTAAATAGTTTTCTGAAAATAACAGTTGTGGTGTACGATTTTTTGTCAAACGGTACAAAACTGAAAAAAAAACTCGTATTTGTACCGTTTGACAAAAAAAATCGTACACCAACTGTTATTTTCAGAAAACTATTTTAGCTATAGCTAGCTAAAAGTGTTTAGAAACTATGTCCAGAAAACCGATTCTTAAAATTTAATTTTGAACTAGATTTGATGTGTACACTATTGTCTAAAAATCTAAATATAATTATTTCCAGTAGTGAGGTTATGTCCCGCCCCAAAAAACTTCAAATTTTTTCCCCTGTTATTTTAAAGGACTTCTTTCATTCAGCAAACTTTTCAGGCATGTTTCTTCGACTTTCAAACTATCGGCCAGAGGTGGTACAATAGCCAAGCCTGCTTTCAGGACATAGGCCTACTCGTTTAATGATAACAAACAAAAACCGATATCTCAATTGGAAGAGCATCGGTCATGTAAGCCGGCGGTTCTGGGTTCGAGCCCAGTCGGGGCCAATTTTTACGATAATTGCTATAATTAAACAAGTTAATTATTCTTATGAAATAAACTGTTTTAATAATGTTATGCTGTGCTAGAAAATAATTAGACCTAGAGGTTTGTTTATTTTGTTAAAAAAATAATGACTTTTTAGCGTATGCCTTTATTACACAGTGCAAAATAGGCCTACAGCTTTTGTGTTTGTCTTTATTTTAAAAATTGCATGCATTGCAGGTGACCATATAAATATATATTTTGTCAAATTAACAACATATATTGATAGTAGGGCCTATATTGATAAGGCTTGTATATGTTCTTCATGTTATTGTAAACCAATTAATAACCATGGTTGCCAATTGGTGACTAATATCCATGGTTTGTATTTGGTTATGTATTGGTTATGAGATTCTCAGAAAAAAAGTCATAACCAACTAATAACCATGGTGACCATTTGGTTATTACTAGTTGAGGTTTACAAATGGTTATCAAATGGTTATTAAAAGATTTATAATAACCATGGTTGTCAATTGGTGATGTTCTGGTTTGCAATAGGTTATCAAATGGTTATTAAGTGGTTTACATTTGGTTTATCATCCATTTCACAAGCCTTTTGGGTGGTTATTAGTGGTTTACAAATGGTTATAAATTTGGGTTATTATGGTTACAGAATTTATTTATTTGGTTATCAATTGGTGATGAGTATTTTTAGTAAGGGTCATAGTAGCATTTTTTAAGGAAAACCAAAAATATTGCCCGTAAAGCACGGGTCCTGTACCTACATGTTGATAACAAACATTTTGTGGTTTGTGACATTCGCACCAGTTTTTTCCTTCCGAACGATAATCACTGTGTAGTTGTTGAAATAATGTTTTATTATTTTCTTCTATTGCATGCTTTTTGTAAAATGCCCTGAAAAGGGCCCTATTTCGATTTTTTAGTCAGTACCCAATTTTTGACTAATTAATTAACATGAAGATCAAACTTAATAACAAAATTTAACTTAGTCTGATTTTCAAAGGCCCTGAGCGCCGAAATGGCATTTGAAAATTAATTTGTAATTCAAAAACGACAAATATTATCATTTAACATTTTCATGTTCACAGTGTTGTAGTAATACTGAGACGAGAGAAAATAATTGTCAGCAAAATCTATTTTTATCTCAAGTGTTGTAAGAAGATGCGCATTGTGCAATGTTTGCCGAGTGTATACAGAGGCACGGAAAGGGTTACTACCCAATTTAAAGCAATCAATTCAATACAAAAATTCACCTGAACAAGGTTCATGTGGAAGATTATGACATTCAAAATCCAAAATGACACACATAGGTACTTAGAAACTTGAAAAAGATCTAAAAAAGCGAGGGCGTGCTAGACATCACCAAGGTCAAAGGGGGTTTTTTAAAGGGGCAATTTTGAGTAGTTAAAATATAAATAATGTAAATTAAAATTAAATTTGAAATGATTTAATTTTATATAAATAAAATGAACCACTACAGGGTGGGGGTTATGATAAAGGGGCAATCGAGGACATGAACCACTGTTGAGGGAAATCCCAGACTATTTTTGTGGGGGGGAAGGGGAGGGGGAATGTAAAGTTGAGTTTTCAATACTTAAACATTTAATATTTGGTGAAATGTATTAACTTTTTTGGGTTTTTTACGCACAGGGCTGCGTCCAAGGCATCCGAATTTTCGAGGACTGTTTTGATTTAAAATGCCGCAAAGACACAGTTGGGGGGGGGGGGGCGAGGGGATTTGGAAAGGGGATTTAATACACTTTGATTAATTTTTTCAAGCCTTTTGGCGAAATTATGTTCAATACCCAGTATTTCCGTCGTGATGTGCCAAGATGGGGGGTTATGAACGAAATGGGTGGGGGAAGGGGGGGGAGGAGGGAGTAAAGTCGACTTTTCCATAATAAACCTTTAAAATATTTAGTGAAATTTATGAACTTTTTTTGGTTTTGCTCTTTCAAATTATGTCCCCAGGGCTGCGTGCAAGCATCCGATTTTCGAGGACTGTTTTGACTACACGCCGCAATTACACAGTTTAGGGGGGGAGGGGGGGGGGATTTGGAAATGGAAATTAATATATTTGATCAATATCTTTAAAGCCTTTTGCAGAAATTATGTTCAATACCATTTATTTCCGTCCGGTGATATGGGCCATGATGAGGGGATATGAAGGTGGGAGAGGGGCAGGGGGGGGGGTTAAGTCGAGTTTTCAGTACATAACAAACACGACAGGGACTGCAGGACGGCTAAAAACGTTACGATTATAATATTTCACTGGGAAATTGACGTGTTTTGACCCAGGGCTACCGTTACCCTTCTTGGGGTGCTAAAGGGAATTTTAGATTTGAATTTTTTCATTTTGAGTTTTTCGCCGAACCGAACACGTCAGAGGCCGCGGTCCAAAATCATAGTCATAGTCCTTGCATAACACTCCATAAAGGCATGACCGGTATACAATTGGGGACAAATGATGACATATATCAAATAAAAGCTTGAGACGAGCGGGTTTTAAAAAAACCATGATATACCTCTGGCAATCCAGCTTTCTATGTCAAACCGAGGTCAAAGGTCAAATTTGTAATATTTCAATTAATTTTTAATTAAGTAACAGAAAATGTTTGAAACCTTTGATAAACATTTTTATAAAGAAAAATGTTCTATAATAAAAATAATAAAATAAACATTACCCACTTGACCTTTTTACCTTGATTGTGGTCGATTTTTCAATTTGGTCAAATTGCGCTATTTCTGTCGATTATTGGGACTAAATTCTTATATACACGTATTACTTGTAAATATTTTACAGTAAAAAAGTTTTATCTTTATCACACTGCTTGTTTGGTAATTTATTCAAAATGGTGGTCAAAGGTCATTAGGTAATGACCATCAAACTTTGCCCAATTTCTTAAATTTTATTGTGGGTACTCTAAGACGTAGAATTTAAAAGCAATTAGAATTAGAAAAGTAAATTTTGGGAAAATATTGTTACTAGCGTCAATACCTATTTATTTTGTCTACAATGTCTTGTCAAGGCAAAAATTCTACTCCTGCGGGCACAAACGGGGCGGTGGCGAATTTCCAGCCGTGGGGGGCGTTTTCGTCCTATCTGTTGTTCTTCGATGCCTGAAGAAGAACAGGCATTGAAGAACGAAAACCCAACAAAACTTTCTACGTTTTGGTTTCCTATTTGGAGATGGTGGAAATACTACTACGTTTGGTACGAAGCACACGAGAAGGACATTGGATTAGCATCTGTCTGGCCAATACGTGATATATTGCCATTTTGCTTTGCATACGACAAGTTAATTGGGGAAAGATTGTGGAATTTTTATTATTTTTATTATTATAATTGTGGAAGAAAGTAAAAATCATATCATATCACTTATCTGAAGATGATCATGTTTGTTCTAGAAATGCATTTATTTTTGTTACGGGCAGCACACCAATTCCAAACACCTAAAACTTGAAGACTTAAAAAATGAAAAATGCCATAGATAAGGTTTTATAAGAGTATGACTTACTTCTATTATTCAATATTGCATGTCAAATTATTATTACAATTAAATTCTACGTCTTTAGAGTACCCACAAGTAATATTTAATAATCGGACGGATTTTTGGACGATCCCTTCCTATTGACCTTTGACCACCATTTAAATAAATACCATATAAACAGTGAAATAACGATTATAACTCTTTTAAATATAAGAATTAACTAGAAATTTTGTGTATATTATGAATAAAGTCCAAGAAATCAACAGATATTGGGGCAATTTGACCCAAATTGAGGAATCGACCCCAATCAAGGTCAAAAAAGGTCAAGGGGGGTAAGGTTTTATATTTTTTAATAAAATTAAAAACCCATTAATCTTCCTAAAAGTTTTTTTGAAGTTTCAAACAATTTCTGTTACTTAATTAAAAATTTTATTAAAATATTTCAAATTTGACCTTTGACCTCGGTTTGACATAGAAAGCTGGATTTGCCAGAGGTATATCATGGTTTTTTGAAAAGTGCTCGTCGTAAGCTTTCATTTGATATATGCTTCCTTTGTCCCAAATTTTATACCGTCATTCTCGTTATGAAAAGGACTATCAGGATCTGTCAAATTTTAGACGTGTGCAAAAAATTTATTTGAATTTCTCAAAAAGTGGTTGGTCATTTTGGGGGATCCAAAAAACATTTCTTTTCGTCATAACTCGGGCAGATCTTCCCGATCCGGGCCACCCTAGGCTCTACGGAACCGGACTGACGAGGTAAATTTTTTCGTTTCCCGAAAAGGGCGTCCCGAAAATCGGCGCCCGGAAAAAACCCGGAAAAATTACAAAAATTTAAAAAACCGATTTGAAAAATTCTTTTTCACAATTGTTTCAGAGGTCGAAGCGAGTCCGTAAGTGATTCGGAAAATCGATGGTCATTTTTGGGAAATCCAAAAAACATTACTTTTGTTAATAAACTTTTGCAATTGTTGTCCGATCTCCGCCATCTTCGGACACTACGGAACCGGGACGTCAGACGCCGAAAATTTTGGCGTCCCGGAAAAGCGTCCAGGAAATTGGGCGTCCCGGAAAAACCCGGAAAATACCAAGTGTTACCAAAATCAAAAATGTTTTTAAAAACAAGTTTTTCAGGAGGCCAAGGCGAGTCCGAAAGCGTCGGGGCAAAATGACGTCAATTTTGGGAAATCAAAAAACATTTTTTTTCAACAACTCGGGCAATTGGGGGGGGGGGCGATTTTGGAAATGGGAATAATACATTTTATCAACCATCTTCAGCTTTTTGGGGGAAATAGGTTTAATACCAGCATTTCCATTTTAAACGCCATGATGTGGGTATATGATGGAGGTGGGGGGGGGAAAAGGGGTGAAATTTAGAGTTTTCAATACATAAACTTGAATATTTAGTGAAATTTATTAACTTTTTTCGGTTTTCCCTTTCCAATTACGTCACAAGGCCACGTTCCAAGACATCCGATTTTCTAGGACGTTTTGACTAGACGCCGCAATGACAGTTTGATTGGAGGGGAGGGGGGAGGAGAGATTTTGGAAATGGAAATTAATACATTTGATCAATTTTCTTCATGCCATTTCATTTTGGGGGGGGGCGATACCAACGGCGTCAGAGGGATTTACGGCCCTTATACTAAATTATTTATTTTAAAATGGTTGGTCATTTTGGAAAAATTTCCAAAAAACACTGTTTCTTTTAATAGCTCTGGCAATTTTCGTCGGATGGGGTCCATCTTGGGGTCTTTGGAACCGTATTGGTCGGACGCAGGGAGGGGTTATAACAAGGGGGTTTTTTTTAAAGTCAAAACAGTGATCCAAACATTCCATCACCCTTAATAAGGTCATTTTAAATTATAATTTATCAGCAGTTACGGCCCTGGAAAAACCTTCATTTGAACGTTTGGGCCAAAAATCTTTTTGGAATTTCTCAAAATAGTCTTGGGGTCTTTGGAACCGTATTTGTTGAGCACCAGGGTTATTAACAGAGGTTATTTTAAAGTCAAAAGTGATCCGAGCATTCCATCACCTTATAAGGGCATTTTTTAAAAATTATAATTTATTTTTTCCTTACGATGGCGTCAAGAGGGCCGCGTCTAAGGCTACTGCCCCCAAAACACCTCCATTTGAACGTTTTGATCAAAAATCTTCAAGCCATTTTGATTTTTTTGGGCGATAACCAATGGCGTCAGAGGGCCGCATCAGCAGTTACGGGCCCCCGAAACAACTTCATTTAAACGTAAGCCAAACAAACCTTTTTTTGGGAAATTTTTCAAATAGTATTTTGTCATTTTGGGGGAAAACTTTTTCTTTTCTTTTCTTCTTCACAAGGCGTTAGAGGGTCGGGATCAGAGGTAATGGCGTTAATACTAAAAATAAAATTTAAATCGTTTGGGAAATCCCAAAAACTATGTTTCTGAATAGCTCTGGCATTTTCAAATTCTTTATCTTTAAAACGTTTTGGGAAATCCAAAAAATTGTTTCTTTAAAGTCTGGCCCAATTTCGACCGATCGGGTCCATCTTGGGCTCTAGGAACCGTAGGGTCGGCGCAGCAGTGGTTTATAAGGGGCAATTTGCAAGTAAAACAGTGATCCAAGCCTTCCTTCAACCCCTTTTTGGGCAATTTGGGAAAAATTGTAATTTATTTTTTTTCTTCGATTACGTCAGAGCGCCCTGTCAAGGCTACGGCCCTGAAACACCCCCATTTGAACGTTGGCCACAAGCTGTTTGGATTTCTCAAAATAGTGGTCGGTCATATGGGTTTAAAACTTTGTTTTATTTAAACTTTCACAACAACAGTCCGATCGGCTATCTCGGGCTCTAAGATCCAGGTGGGGCGGGGGCATATTTTTTAGTCCGGAAAAGTTTCAGAAAAAAACTTTGTCCCGGATTTTACGAAAGCGGCAGTAATCGCAGATCCGGTCCATCTCGGGCTCCACGGAACCGCGCGGGCGGAAGGCAAAGACTTACACGTACCGGAAAAGTGTCCCAGAAAAAATTTGTCCGATTTTTTAAAAGGCCAATATCTGTCACGACGGGTCTATTTGGACTCTACGGAACCGGGCGGACGAGGCGGGATAATTTGACGTTCCGTAACGTAAAGCGTCCTGGAAGAACTGTGTCTAAGATTTCAGAAAAGCACAGTATGTCGATATGGTCCATCTCGGGCTCTACGGATCCGCGCGGGGCGAGGCGAATATTTGACGTACTGCAAAAGCATCCCGAAAAAAGTTATGTCCCGGATTTTAAAAAAGGCGCTATAAGCCGATGGGTCCATTCGGACTCACGGAACCGCGCGGATGAGGCTAACATTTAGACGTATCCAAAGTAGCCCAACGCGAGGTTTTAGAGGCCGGGCATTTTCGTCCGTTCGGCTCCATCCTTGGGCTCTATGGAACCCGGGCGGTCAAGCCAAACATTTTTCGTATCGGAAAAGCGTTCTGAAATTTAAAAAAGGCGTAAAAAACTTGAGAAAGAATTTTTTTCACGGTCTTTTGTGGAGGGCAGGGTTTTGACGGGTATTGAAAGTGGGCCAGAAACAAATTTGTTCCCAAGTTTTGGATGAACGACAACGTGAACCGCAAAGTACGTATCGCGGCGGGACGCGGGCCGATTCCGATTTGTCGCGGTAACGAGTTTTTTAAACAAAGAGGTTAAATACAAGATTTTCCATTCCCCTAGCGCAGCGGCTTTCAAGCGCGCGTGAGCGCGAATGGTCGCAATTCTATATCTGCTAACGCCATTTTGGGCGGCCCAACTTTGGGGGGGGGCCGAAACGGCAGT
This sequence comes from Sweltsa coloradensis, assembly GCA_024449915.1. Taxonomy (NCBI): domain Eukaryota; kingdom Metazoa; phylum Arthropoda; class Insecta; order Plecoptera; family Chloroperlidae; genus Sweltsa; species Sweltsa coloradensis. The sequence continues at coordinate 5,059 of JAMZAV010006702.1, read as the reverse complement.
TCCCATCTCGCGGGGGGGCGTCCGATCGGCGAGTACGCGACCGGAATTTATTTCGGATTTTATAGAAAATCACTCGGGACGCGGCCGCGACTTCTAAACCACTTTGAGGTATTCACAACTCGGCAAATTCTTGCCTTTTGGCCACGAAAAAGCGGAGCAAAACGCGACCTACGCGGGCCCAAAGTACGCGCGTCACCGCCGCGGCGCCGGCACCGTCGGGGGCGCTCACGCGTTTGACGACCCAAAAAAAACTTCTTGACTTTTTCGCCATCTCTCTTCGTTTGGCCGTGGCGATGATGAAGTGGCGACTCGAAAAAACAATTCGTCGATTTTCGACGAAAAAAAAAACGCGCGCGATAGATGTTTCGACACTTTTTGGCCGGGATTTTTTTATTTTATTTTTCGTCGCTACGTCACCGTTTAAGGTGGGCATTGGTCATCTATGAGATTGAAAAAGTTCGAAAAAATATGTCACGTTTCTTATTTTTGGCCCTTCAATTTTAAACTTTCGGAATTTTTTCAAAATTTTTTGGTAATCTCTAGAGCTTTGTTTTTTTGGGGATTTTCAAAAGCTAAAAGGAAAGGGCGCACAAGAGGGTGGAACCCTGTTGCGGCCGCACGAGGAACTGTTCGCAGGTTTGTGGCGGCAACGAGGTTTTTTAACTACCCAATCTATTCCCAAGTACGAGGTTTTCCATTCTGTCCGCGCAGCGGCTTTTAAGCCGCGCGTGAGCGCGACTTGTCATAAATATTATACTAGGAAGCTTCGCAAACGCTTTTCAGGTGCGTTGTTGGATGAGCGTAATTGTTTAAAAACGAAAAAGCGTAAAATTGTGATTGTCCCTAAGAAAAAATTATTCTATTACGCTAAAATTTCACGCGAAATATTGATTTATAAAATAAAGGTTCGAAAAAAATATTACAATCGGATAAAACATGTCGATGTTATAAGTCGAAAATAAAAAAAAAAAATCGTAAATTGCCATTCTCATGAGAAATATTTTTTTGATTGCACTCTAATTTCAAACAAATTATATAAATTCATGAAATTAAGGTTCTGTAAAAAAAATCATTACAATCGATAAAGCATGTAAGTGTAATAGTCGAGGAAATTTCAAAAAATCGAAAAAAATTGTAAAATTGCGATTTTTATGAGAAATAAATTTTTTATAACGCTTAAATTTTACAAGAAATATAAATTTATAAAGGGTAAGGTTCCGTGAAAAAATCAATGCTATCGGACAAAGCGTGTAGTATTATAAGTCGAAAGAATTTTTTAAAATCCAAAAAATCGTAAAATTGCGATTTTTATGAGAAAAAAATTTCGATTGCGCTTAAAAAAACGTGGCAGTTCTAAGTTTAGAGATTTCAAAGGTCTCAATAAAATTCATTACAATCGGGGTATCGGGTTTTAGCCGGAATCGTGTTAACAAACAGACAAAAAATACAAAAAAAAGAAACAGAAAAAAAACATTCCCGGATTTTTCTCCAGTGTAGAGAAATGGATCTTCGCTTCGCTCGCTACGCTCATCCAAAAATTCTCAAATCAGAGAAGTCGAATGTAAATTTTGTTTCAAGTGCCACAGAAGTTGATTTAAATATTTTGTACTTTTAGTTTCGTTTACTTTGCCCGTAGAACACCCTGTTCTCTTCGAGAGCGGAGTTCTTTGTAGTCAGCTAATTGATTTCTATACAATTTTTGATCCGAGGAGCAACAAGCCCGAAGATTTAGAATAAAATTAGACTGAAGGATGTCATAAAAAAATTTCTTCATAAGTAATAAAAAGTTTATCCAATACAATCATTTAAATCTTGAAATCATTATTAAAATCAAAACAAGTTGCTACTAAAAAAAGTATGATGTTTGTAAGTTTTATCCACTTTGAATGAAAAAAATCGGATATCATTTACGGTTTTTTTAAATATTTCATTCACATTATTTTGTATAATGACAAAATACTTAATAACCGTAAATAAAGGCCGATTTTTTTCGTCAAAGTGGATAAAACTTACAAAAAAATCATACATTTTTTGTAAATGAGCATTTTTTTTTTAATTTTAATAAGATTTCAAGAGTTAATGATTGTATTGGATTAAACTTTTTTTCACTTATATTTATTTTATATTTTTATGACATCCTAGTCTAATCTATTGTCAATCATCGGCCCCTGTTGCTCCTCGGAATCTGAAATTGTATAGAATTCAATTAGCTGACAAACAAAAGAACTCCACTCTCGAAGAGAACAATGTGTTCAAGTCGGGAGTAAACGCACTATAATATTTCAGTTGAAATTTTATTTGACATATCAAAATGGTTATGACTTATGATATCTATCATTTATAAAAAAGGAACGTTATGCGTCTTTTCACAAAATTAAGATTGATTGTGCATTAAGGCCTACAAGAGCCACTTACATTAATTTGTGGATTGCTAAAAATATAACATTAAAAAATTTTAATTAGTTATTAAACATCAAAATCAATAAAATAATTAACGATGATGACATAATAAATTCTTGATATGTTTTATAATATTATAATTATATTATATATTTTATTTTTTATATATATATGTAGTCACTTTTTTAATTTCTGTCTAAAGTACTAACATAACAGCGTCATAGTCGCCTACTATAAAGCCAAGTTTAAACATATGTAAGCTGTTGACTCCTATCTCTATCCACGTTGATTATACCTAGCCTGTTGGCAACTACCTATTATTATTATTATTATTATTATTATTATTATTATTATTATTATTATTATTATTATTATATATAATATATATATATATATATATATATATATGGGATAAAAACAAGGATCTTGGGTAAAACAATCTATATATATATATATATATATATATATATATATATATGTATATATATATTTGGAAACTGGGCTTTTCGTGCACGGTTATTTGTATGTGTAACCATATTTAAATAAATAGGAAAAACGCTTTAGTCCCGCCGCGTTGTTGGATGAGCGTAATTGGCGCATTGAGCTGCTATGTGTTATGCGGATTTTCTGTTGTTCTGTGAAAGTGAAAACATCATTACTAAGTTGAAGATTTTTTTTAAATTAATTTAAATTAAATTAAAAATAAACTTTTATTTTTAATTTTTGTAACAAATCGTAATTTTAAAAAATGAAAAAAAAATCGTAAAATTGCGATTTTCATTAGAAATAATTTTTCGATTGCGCTCAAATTTCACACAAATATATTTATTCATAAAATTAAGGTTCTCTGAAAAAATCATTATAATCGGATAAAGCATTTTGGTGTTATAAGTCGAAGAAATTTTTTAAAAGTCGAAAAAATTGTAAAATTGCGATTTTCATGAGAAATAATTTTTGATTGTGCTAAAAAACGTGGCAGTTCAGAGATTTCGAAGGTCTCCAGCAAATTTCATTGCAATTGGAGTATCGGTTTAGCCGGAATCGTGTTAACAAACAGCCAAAAAAATGACATTCCGGATTTTTTTCTCCAGTGTAGTGAAATGGAATCTTCGCTTCGCTCATCCAGAAATATATAACATTTAAAATCTAGATTTAATTATTAAACATCAAAATCAATAAATAAATTAACAATTATTGTGCCTAATTATGTTTTAGGCATGTCAACATGTAAAGTATTTTATAATTTAACTTATTTTACAATACATTTATTTACAATAGGGCATAGTCAAACTAATCTCCCACCAGAGCGCAGAACAATCGGGGAAGGACCTGACCACAGTTGTCTTTACGTTGATGAAATATAAATTTAACAACATCTTGGCGGCGGTGGTCACTCCCCGATCCTTAAATAATGGTGCACTAACGAAATTTCTTTTTCTACAAACGTGCACTAACGATGCACTAACGTCACAATTGGTTTGGATTCAAAATTCCGATTTGGGGGGCTGGTCGTCAAGTTGCCCCCCCCCCCAAGTAATTTAAGTTATGCTCCTAAAATAATGGTGCAATAACGAAACTTTTTCGTCCACAAACGTGCACTAACGATGCACAAACGATCCACAACACTTTTGGTGTGAAATTTAGTTTTGGGGGGGCCAGCTTGACGGAGCCCTCAGCCGCCGCCGTGCAGCGCTATAGGCCATGTTCCCTCTACCCAACTATTACTGGTCGAAGCTAGCATGGTACTTACCTCCCCATATCCCCTAGGCTAGAGTAGAATAATTCTACTCTAGCCTAGGGGATATGGGGTTGTAAGACCGTTAAGTCTTACAATTATTGTAAGACTTAACGGTTGACATTTTCTTAATCCAAATAAACTAAAATAAAACTTAGGCAGAAAATTTGATTTATACCTTAACCAATGGTTTGCTCTGGCGACCAAGTGAACTATGCTCGAAGATCCAGTCGACCCACAACCAAGGACGAGCCAATACCTTTTGACTATTGTGTGTGGCTGCTTGAAAAGTATCCACAATCTTGTTGCTTCCAGTTTCCTGGTAGTTTGAAGCAGTACCTAAACAAAATACGGAAATTATTAAGGCAAAGTAGACTGCACAACAGTACATTTAGGTTACGACTGTTTTTGAATTACTTTATTACTTAATTCTCTAAATGCCTTTTCTTTCTTTGGTTTTAATATGATATCGTGGGAAGACAATCAAATTTCAGTAACTCCATTTTTTTAAGTTCTCGGATGAGTGAGTTTCAAGTTTCTAGCATCAAAGAAAAACCAGGGATAAGGGAAGGATGGATAAGGGATAAGGGGTAGGAAACTTTTAATTTATGATTAAATATAAATGTGTTGTACCATAAATAAATTCGACTTTAAATTGTAAAATTATTTTAAACAGATTTTTAAGAAAATAACATTTTATTAGTTTTGCATTTAATTTTTGCAAAGTAAAGATTCACTTCGTGGAAATGTAAACACAAGATTTATGACAAATTGACAAAAACATATTAATTCACATTTTTGGTTCCTAGCAACACTAAATATCAAATTGAGCTACTTTCATTTACCCTAGATGCCAACTATCATGGTTGCGGAGCCCTTATTATTACTCCATGACCGAGTGCCAAAATCACAAATTTTCACTCA